>JAIFOV010000561.1:0-105636 GCA_020654155.1 Novius pumilus
CAAATAATAAAAGGGAAGGTGAAGGAAAAACTAATGGCAAGAAAAGAAGACTTCACAGCAGTCATCCGATGAAGAAGATTATTTCTGTCTCGTTTGTGTAACTGCATGTTCTGAAAGTAGAGCTGGCGAAAAATGGATCAAGTTCCAAGGAACATGTGGCCTCTGGTCTCACGTGGAGTGCGCAGGTGATAGTACCCATTATATTTGTCACAACTGTGATGAATCTGACTCGCCAGTTTGTTCCGGCGTTCCAAGTCAGTTCGATTTAGCGCTCCATACCGTAACACATTCCACATCGAAATAACATCGCGTTCAAGGTCGAACGCCCGTTCCGATCAACACCGCTCATCGTTCCGTTCTGACTTCTGTCCAGCAAGTTCAAGACGTCGAACAAGCAGCTAGTTCCGGTCCCTGTTCAACACCGGAACATAAGCAGCAGACTTTTTGAAGCACTCGACGCCGTTGAAGGAACTTACGCATCACTTATGCCTGGGCCACGAGTCCTACGCTCCAAGCAAATTCGCTCAGCGCTGCCAATCGCTCAAAAAACAAATACATACATGTATTTAAATTAGGTAGGCCACGAGATTGTGCTGCAAGTTTCGAGCGAAGTTTTTAGTTGACAAATCTAAACGAGCGTCAACAGCCGTTTGACGGTCGTTTTTTCGAGAACCGATGACATATATATGGAAGGGTTCAAAGCGGGCCCGAAGTATTCCGGCGTAAATTACGAGAAAAATTTGATAAACAATTCGCTCCAGCGAAAGCGTCTGAAACAAAATATTTTGTTTCAGACGCTACACCGACGCCGTCCGGAAATTATTTTGATCAATTTTGGAGAAACTATCACTAGAAAGAAATAAAAAATTTGCGGATACTCCAAAGTCGACGGGAGCGGTTTTATTTTCAAAGTTATAGCGTTTCTGGTTCTATCGGAAATTGATCTAGCTTGCTTATTTAAAAGATATACATTATTTTCAATTTGGATTCAAAATAAAATCCATATGAAATCCTGAATTGTTGTTTTTATTTGGTTCTGAATGGAAATTAGGTATCCATTAGAATAATCGAGTATATTAATTTTAAATCACAAGACTACAGAATTTCTGTTCTTCACGATATTCATGTGCCATGAAATGAAAGGAAAAAATTCAGTTTGTAATAAAATGATGAAAAGGAATTCCTCTGATTGGAAGGAATGTATCATTGATATAAAATGATCGACTCTACCAGTGTCATTCTTCGAGTGACAATTTTTTCTTAACAATAGATTTAAAGAATGAATTATTTCATTTTTCATTCGATTCGTAGACATTGGATTTATATGAAGTGCTAGCTCCATTAGGCAACTCGGACCATGCCCTCATATCAGTCAGATGTTTGAGCACTAATGATGCTGCTAAGTCAGATACTCAGGCAAGAAAGGTGTGGCACTTTCATCGCACTAATTGGGATGACCTTCGCGACTTCTATGCAACATTCCCTTGGTCCGATGTTTGTTTTAAGGACAACAATGTCGATAACGGTGCAGAAGCAGTAACGGAAGTAATAATATCTGGAATGGAATCTTACATTCCCTGCTCCTTCAAACGTTCGCACATTAGAAATCCATGGTTTACCAAGGATTGTGAGGCTGCAGTCGCGATCAAGAACCGACAATTCAGACGGTGGCGGTCAAGTCCGTCTAAACCGAATAAGAAGTCTTATATTGATTCAAGAAATGCGTGCACTCGAACCATTGCATTGGCAAAACCTAAGTTCAACGAGCGAGTAACCAGCAAACTCCTCGAATGCCCGAGTGGTTCCCGCCCCTTTTGGTCATTGGCAAGGACTGTGAGCAACAATTTTTGTCACTCATCGTTTCCGCCACTGTTGAGGGATGACGGAACTGTAGCAACATCCGCTATTGACGAGGCTGAGCTGTTCGCGAAAACGTTCGCAAGGAACTCAACCTTATATCCAATGACTACCAAACCACCCACAAAACCAAGGGTACAGGCAAATATGTCTGAGGTGAAATTTCATCCTAAAACAGTGAGACGCATCCTGAGAAGCCTCGATACTAAGAAGGCGGCGGGACCAGACGGAATACCAACGATTGTCTTGAAAATGTGTTCTCCCGAATTGAGTCCGGTTCTTAGTCGTTTGTTTAAGATCTCTTACCAACAGAAAATCTTTCCTACTTGCTGGAAGACGGCCAGAATCCAGCCTGTTCCTAAAAAAGGCAAGAAGAACTCGCCTGAGAACTATCGTCCCATTGCACTCCTATCGATCGTCTCCAAAGTGATGGAAAAAACAATCAACATCGAATTGGTCAAGTATTTGGAAACCGACGGACTCATCAACGATCAACAGCATGGCTTCAGAAGTCGAAGATCGACTGGTGATATGCTCGGCTATTTGACGCACTTGTGGACGACTGCAATGGAGAACCACGGGAATCTAGAGCGGTTGCTCTGGATATCTCGAAAGCATTCGATCGCGCTAGCACGATGCGCTGTTGAAAAAGCTCATTTCCTTCGGACTGCCAGAGCATCTTTGCTCCTGGATAGAGAATTTTCTTGTTGGCAGATCTCTGCGCGTCGTGGTGGATGGGGTGTGTTCGGCGAAGTATCCGGTTAACGCCGGTGTTCCTCAGGGATCAGTACTTTCTCCGACGCTCTTCCTTATCCACATAAACGATTTGCTGAGCTCAACTGAGAACAAGATCTTCAGTTTTGCTGACGACAGCACCCTTGTTGCCTCCATCACCAACAAAAAGCCAGTTGTAGCAAATGTTTTCCACCAACAACGATGCGACCAAATAAATTCGCTCAATAACGACCTGAGTAAAATTGCACTGTGGGGTAGAGCAAATTTGGTTGAATTCAACGCGAGGAAAACGCAGTCTATTACCTTCACCAGGAAGACTTCATCCTTAGTGCCTCCCATCCAGATGGAAAATAACATCATAACAAGCGCCGATGACCTAGGGCTATTGGGTGTTACGATTAACTAGGCAGTCACTTGGGAGGAATACGTTGCTAAAATCGCAGAGTCCGCTTCCAGGAGGCTGAGCTATTTGTTAAGAGCAAAAAGGTACTTTACACCTTCCCAGCTTCCCTGCTGTATAAATCCCAGGTGCGACCCGGCCTTGAGTACTGTTCTCATGTCTGGGGGTCGGCCCCAAAACACTCTCTCGAGATCCTCGACTCTATCCAGAGGAGAGCCATTCGATTAGTGGACGACCACCGGCTCACTGATCATTTGGAGTCGCTTCACCATCGGCGAAGAGTGGCCGACCTTAGTTTATTTTACCGGTATTACAATGGAGATTGTTCTAACTCTCTTGCGGGGTTATACCGGAAACATCGTCGTCAACCGAAAAACAAGACAGACTGATAGATACCATCGTTTCACAGTCCATCTGGCAACTCCTCGAACTGACTACCATAGGGAATCGTTTTTGTATAGAGCAAGTCAGATGTGGAACTCTCCCATCAGACGTTTTTCCCATTACCTACGACTTGCGAGATTTCAAGAGAAAATCAATTCTTATCTTTCATCGTCTCGGGGCGTTGCGAACACGCTAAAGGCATTGGCCTCCGAGATGCAACCATAAAAAAAAAAATTATCTGAAAAGTGAGTGGAAACTATGAATACCGAAGATTTTATTAATGCAATACATCAACGTCCCGCATTGTGGATCAGTTCACATCCGCAACATAAATTTAAACATCTCGTAAAGAAATTATGGGAAGAAATAGATATGCAGTTTCCAGAATGCCCAGGTGAGTTTTTCATTTATTATTTTTAATTTAAAATATTGACAGATAAAAATATAAAAAAGTTTCCCAACAAATATATCTAACCACGTATTTTTAGCCGATGATTTAAAAGCTATTAAAATACATATTAAATTGATCCCTTATTTGGGAGGCTTGTGCTGTACTTCTATTATTATTTCTCGATCGTTGCAAGGTATTGGAGTTCATATTAGAATTAATCATTAGGTAGTCAATATCTTTATGTCCATCTCTGTCCCTTACAACATTATGTAGCAAACACGCAGTTTTTATTAGTAGCTTTGCATGTGCTACATTTGTTTCTACTGGTTTAAGAAACAATCTCCACTTATTTGTAAGAATACCATATGCATTTTCTATGGTGACTCTCGCTCTAGATAATCTTTTATTAAAATTTCTTTTATCGTCATCCAGATTATTACCTGGATATGGCCGCATTAAGAAGTTTTTCAATGGATATGCTTCGTCTCCAACAAAATGTGGTAATGCGATATTAGATCCAGGTAAAATGCGTGGACGTGGCATGTTGAATCTTTCATTCGTAATCAAATTATTCAGTTTTGAGAAAAAAATGTTCACGCGTCACTTTGTCTGCCTCTGCAAATTACAAAATTTTTTTTTTAAACCCCTTTTTAAAAATTTAAAAACCCAAAAACCCCTTTTAAAAATTTCCCCCAAAAAAAACCCCGGGCCAACCCCCAAAACCCCCCCCAAATTTCCCCAAATTTCCCCAAAAAAAAAAAATTTTTGGTTGAAAAACCCCGGGGAAAAAAAAAACCCCCCCCCCCCCCCAAATTTCCCAAAAAAAACCCCAAAAAAAAAATGGGTTTTTCCCCCCAAAAAAAAAAGGGGACCTTTTTTCCAAAAAAATTTTTTGGGTTTTCCCCCCCCCCAAAAAAAAAAACCTTTTTTTTTTAAAACCCCAAAATTTCCCTCCCCTTTTTTTTTCCCCCAAAACCTTAAAAAAAAACCCCAACCCCCCCCCCCCCCAAAAAAAACCCCCCGGGGGTTTTAAATTTAAAAAAAAAATTTTTTTTTTAATTAAAAAAAAAAACCCCCCCAAAATTCCCCCTTTCTTTAAAAAAAAAATGGGAAAAAAAAATTTTAACCCCCTTAAAATTCCCCCGGAAAAAAAAAAAAATTTTTAAACCAATTTTTTTCCCCCCCCCCAAAATTTTTTAAAAAACCATTTTTTTTTTTTAAAACCCATTTGGAAATTTTAAAAAAACCCTTTTTAAAAAAAAAATTTTTTTGGAACCCCCTTTTTTTCCCCCCAAAAATTTTTTTTTTAAAAACCCTTTTCCCAAATTTTTAAAAAAAAAAAAATTTTAAAAAATTTTTTTTCCCCTTTCCCTTTGGGAAAGGGCCCAAAAACCCCTTTTTCCCCCCCCCCGGGGGGGGAAAAAAACCCCCCAAAACCCTTTTTTTTTTTAAAATTTTCCCTTTTTTAAAAAAAAAATTAAAAAATTTTTTTTTTTAAAAAGGGCCTTTTTTTTTTTTTTTTTTCCCCCCAAAAACCCTTTAAAATTTTTTTTTTTTTGGGGCCCCCCCGGGGGAAGGGTTTTAAAAATTTTAATTTTTTTTTTTTGTTTTAAAATTTTTCCCCTTTTAAAAAAACCCCTTTTTTTTTAAAAAAAACCCCCTTTTTGGGAAAAAGGGTTTTTTTTTTTTTTTTTTTTAAATTTTTAAAAAAAGGGGGTTTTTAAAAATTTAAAAAATTTTTAAAAGGGAAAAATTTTTTTTTTTGGAAACCTTTAAAAATTTTTAAAAAAATTAAAAAAAAAAAAATTTTTTCCCCAAAAAAAACAAAAAAAAAAAAAGGGAAACAAACCCCATTTTCCCAAAAAAAATTTTAAAATTTTGGAAAAAGGGGCCTTTTAAAATTTTAAATTAAAAAATTTAAAAATTTTTTTTTTTTAAAAAAAAAAACGGAAAAAAAAAAAAAAAATTTTTTTTTTTTTTTTTCCATTTTTTTTTTTTGGAAAAAAATTTTAATAAAAAATTTTTTTTTTTAAAAACCAATTCAATAAAAAAAAAAAAAAACCCCCCCCCCCCCCCAAAAAAGGGGGTGGAAAAAAGAAATTTTTTTTTTCAAAATTTTTTTTTTTCCCCAAAAAAAACCCCCAAAATTAAAAAAAACCCACCCGGTTTTTTTTAAAAAAAAGGGGTTTTTAAATTTTCAAAAAAACCCCCTTTAAAAATTTTAATTTAATTTTCCAAAAAATAATTTTCAATAAATTATAAAGAAGAAATTTGATGTTTCATTTTTATTGTTTTTAATTGGTTTAAATAAGGTTTTGATACCGTAGGGTTGAGTTGCATTTCAATACGGTTAAATTTCTTTTTCCTGCAAACACCAATGTGTTTTATTAATAACTTGTTTCATTGAATATCATCGTAAACTAACTTTTTTCAAATACGACCCAGCTTTTTATGATGACGTATATATTTTTCAATAATATGATTTATATTTCTTGTAATAACATTCTATGAGTTATCAAGAAAATTATCCGATATTTTGAATACTTATTGTTAACAAAAAAGGTTTAATGAAATTTTACTCATACCTGAATTTCAGTTAGTTTCTTAATTCATTCATGGAAAACCAAATTTCGAATTCAAAAGACAATCGCCATTATATTTAGATATTGAAAAGGATGAGTACCGAAAAACGACTCTTTGTCGAAGTAGATGGTCAACAGAAATGTTTTGAATAATTAGGAATTCTTTTAAATAATTTGGAATTAAATTGATCCTATTTCAATTATAAAGACTCAAATGGATGAACTTACCTCAAAGTAAGAAAGAGTTTCTCGTCCGGCGAAATAATCCGTCTGTCGTTGATTAACGCCAACAAATGCGGTTTTATGGCAGTGAGTATATAATCGAAAGTATCAATACTCATTCTGGTATATCCAAAGAATTTTCCGGGGAAGCTCCTGATTTCATTACATATAACATGAAATTCACCCTATACAAGTCTGTCTTTATTTAACGTGTGTACACCTTCCCTAACATTCAGAATATCTTCAGAAAGGTAGGGGCTACTTTCAAAACAATATCTGATAATTTGCGATGTATCTACTAAGTGGGCTTTAAACTGCGCCATACTTTTAGCTTTAATAAGCATTTAGTATTTAAGGGGTTGAAATTGCTAAAATTGGCTTTTAAAGGCAACAAGGTGAAAACTTCTGAAAATAATTAATTTAACAAAAAATTTTCTTTGCCATTTCATCATTCCAAAGTAATTTATTGAAAGAAATTACTTGAAACTTCAACAAATACTTCATTAGGTTCGGTAAAAAAATTTTAGACAAGAAATGGTATTATTAATAAAACAGATCATCTTGTCTAAAATTTTTTTAGCGAACCTGTGAAGTATTTGTTGGTTAGTTTCAAGTAATTTCTTTCAATAAATTACTTTTGGAATGATGAAATGGCAAAGAAAATTTTTTTGTTAAATTAATTATTTTCAGAAGTTTTCACCTTGTTGCCTTTAAAAGCCAATTTTAGCAATTTCAGCCCCCTTAAGTACCACTTTTTTTTAATGCTTATTAAAGCTAAAAGTATGGCGCAGTTTTAAAGCCCACTTAGTACCTACGAAGTCACCTTTTTAGATTTTTAATTGAAACTTAAAAATTAAGGTCATGATTCAACGATCCTAAAGTTTTCATTTTAGACCAACATTTTGACAGCTTATATTAGAGTTGTGAAGCTGATTCTTTTACTCATAAAAGTACAAATCATAAAAAATCAATTGCAAAAAAAAATCAAGAAAACGTTCTTTACTTTTTCAAGGAAGATAAAAATTCGTTGGTCATGTCGGAAATTCCCGAAAATTCAGAAAAAAAATCATAACTCGAAAACTATAAAAAATCGGACTACATACATGGGTGTGATTTGGATATTCCACGATACGAGGGACCTAAATTTTATTTTTGGACGTCACTGTTCTGGCCACCCTGTATGTTCAGACGCCACATGCGAAAGTCGAGATTCGTGGCCTCATCTTCTACGCTGTTCGCTGCCGAGCGGCAGCGCTCAGCGAATTTGCTCGGAGCGTCGAAACCCGTGGCCCTCCGGTTAGGAAAGCCAAACAAGCCATCCGGTGAGTCGTTAAAAATGTCGACAAATAACCCGAAACCCCATAAAACTAGAGCCAAAATGAAAAATGTAATTGAAACCACGGCCCCTTCTTCATCCAAACAAAATTTACAAAAATCTGCTAGCCCTCCCAGGACGCAAAATACCCAACCAAATACTACTCTGGAAGGCTTTCGGACGGTCTCCTATGCGAAGAGACCGACCAGGCCTAACAAATCCTCTCCTGAACCCCATGCCTCGCGGAGTACCAGTCCGGCCTCTTCCATCCACTCTAGTTCTTCATCCGTCTCATCAGTTAGTATCACCGAAAAATATGTAATCCGTAATATCCCAATCAATATTTCAAACCAACGCGCACTCTACAAAATACTCAAAACTACAAAAATCAACCTCAACCAGCTTAAAGTAAATTACAACCACACAGCGCTCCTAGAAACGAATTCTCCAATTCCAGACAACTTTCAGAACACACTTCAAGACACAGTCGGAACACCTTCTATAACTATCGAACCACTCAGAAAAAAATCACTCCCCCACACCTCCAACCAACTTTCAAATACCTCCTACTCTTGCGTTATTACACGAGTGCCCTTAGACTACTCCATGGAGGAAATAGGCGAGGCATTAGACATCCAAGAAATCGATTACCTAAAAATCTGGCGTATTATTTCCAAAACCACAAATAACCCCACTACACTCATTCGAGTCATTAGCAATTCAAAACATTCCATTGACAAACTCCTTTTGAACGGTTTAGGTCTCTATGGCCTCATCCACACAGTAGAACCCTCCAACGTCCCTCCCCTAATCCAAAAATACTGTTCAAACTGTCAACAAACTGGCCACTTACACTCAGAATGCTCTAACAAAATCACCTGCGCGTCATGCGGAGAAAATCACCGTAGTTCACAATGCAATAGATCCAAAAATCCAACATGCCCTTTGTGCAAAGGGAAGCATTCAGCTTGGGACATAAAAAACTGCCCAGCTCGCAAAATTCCTCCTTCCAAGCCTTCCCAAGTCGCCCCCATCCGAGTCATCAACGAAAGCGAATCCTCCGACGAAGAAAATAACGAATACGAACATTTCACTAGAATTAGCTCCCTCATTAGATTTATTACCCAAACCCTCTCAAACATTTTCCCGGAAAAAAGAACTGAAATTGCTATCGCTATTGCTGCAGCCTCGACGGAATTCTTGAGAAGAAAGTCGGTGGTAAAGTACTCCGGCAATAAAGTTTCCATCGCCATGACCCCGGTGTAATGGATTTCGTAATAGCAACTGTTAACGCCAACGGCCTTCATCGAAAAAGACACCTGCTTAAATCCCTGCTCTCCTCCCAAAATGTATCAGTTTTATCCATCACCGAAACAAAATTGAAATCGACCCTTTGTCTAGCTAATTACAGAATATTCCAGCGCAACTGCCCGATGGGTGCATTCCGAGGCACCGCCTTATTATTACATAAAACCTTCTGTCCACCCAGTTATATCTTCCGCAAAATCTTCAACACCTCGAATGTGTAGCAGCTCAACTTCATTTGAAAAACGACACCATAATAAATTTCTTCAGCTACTAGGTACAATCCAACTGATCAACTTATTTCGACAACGTCAACAGAAGACATTGACGTATCAAACAATAACAATGCTAATCAAGATCGACGTAATATGAAACAAAATCAAATTGAAAGGAAGAAAGTGACGAAAAAGAAACCCTGGTCAATAACGGGAACCTCTAAGACAAATTCTATAAAAACAAGGCAAAAACAATTCTATCTATTCGTATCGAGAATATCACCTGATACAAAACTACAGGAATTTAATGAAATGGTGAAAGCTAATTTCCCCAATGCAGAATGTGAGATGCTTGAATCCAGGCATCCGGAAGCATATGCGTCTTTCAAGGTGGGTACCAGTGAAGTGTACTCAGAGAAAGCAAAAGATGAGAGTATGCGGCCGGAAGGGGCATTTGTGTCCAGGTTTTTTCATGGTCGCAAGACGAACGACAAGAAAGCGTGAATGAAGATTGTAATGTCAATCCGATATTCTGTGGAAATGTGAAAACTTTTAGAGTATTTCATTTGAATATACGGGGTGTATTTAACAAGCGTAACATGTTATGTGATTTATTAGCTGATTATGAACCAGCTGTAATGTGTTTAACTGAACACTTCCTTAACAATAATGTCTGTAAGGAACTCGTTATTGATGGCTGGTTCACTGCATCTATTTTCGGTAGAAGTCGTAGTAAACAGGGAGGTGTATCCATACATGTCCGTGATAGTCAATACACACTTGATAATATAAATGTCTTGTCAATTGAAGTCCACTGTGAGGTAACAGCCATAAAAATGTGTAATATTGATGTAATAATTATAACTGTATACAGATCTCCTGTAGGAGACTTTACTTGCTTTTTAAATAATCTTGATGAGATTCTAAACAGACTCAATTGTAAATCAAAAATTGTCCTCTGTGGGGATTTTAACGTTAATTTTGATAGGACTGATGGGGGAACTCTTGCACTCTTGGACTTGCTCAGCATTTATGGTTTTCACAAAACAATAACGGAGCCAACAAGAGGTTTAAACTGTATTGATAATATTTTCTTAAATTTTAAGGCAATAAATGAGCGGGCTGCAGTAGTTGACTCCTGCTTATCTGATCACCGAGCACAGCTTCTGGAAGTTGTTATTGGTACAGAGAACTCTAAGTCGGGTTTTGAGATTATTCGTCCTCTGACAGCTAATGGTTTCAATATCATGCATTCGATCTTGAGTGACTTTGAATGGAAATACTAAGAGGATGAAAACCTAGGGCCAAATGAAGCATTTGAGTCATTTCATGCTGCAGTGCTTGATGCATTTTGTACTGGCTTTCCTGAGAAAAGGGTGAACCAAGTATCTGAAAGAGGCAAAAGAGACTGGTTCAGTGAGGAGCTCAGATGTATGCGAGATCAACTGCAACTGGTAAGTGATTTGTACGATAGATACAAAACTGAAAACTTAAAAATGCTTCGTAATCAACTGAAACTTAGGTATAGGTTATCTATTGATAAGGCAAAAAGGGATAGTTATGATACTGCAATTCTCAGCTCTAGTAACAAATCTAGTACTGTGTGGAATATTATCAAATCAAAAAAAAACTCGAAGCATAAATCTGAAAGTCAAGTCTTAAAGCCTGATAATTTCGCTAAGTACTTTAAAGATGCTCCCATAACGGTTGCTAATTCGATTCATCCTAAACGGGATATTGATGGTGTTATAGATTTAGATGTAAGGCAGGGTCCTGGTTTCAGTCTGCGTGAGGTTTCATTTATTGAGGTTAGGGATGCTATGATGAAGATGAAAAATAGTAAGTCGAAGGACATCCATGGCTTGTCATCAACTGTTTTAAAGAGGAATATTAATAACCTAATTTATCCACTGACAATAGTCATTAATAAGTGCCTTAATGCGGGAATATACCCTGAAATATTGAAACAATCCAAAGTGATCCCTGTTTTCAAAAAAGGTGATGTAGATGATGTGGCCAATTATAGACCAATCTCACTGGTTCCAATTTTTTCTAAAATCATTGAAAAACTTGTAGGTGATCAGATGTCAAGTTATTTTGAGCATAACAATCTTTTTGTCTCAAACCAATATGGTTTTAGAAGGGGTAAAAGCACTATCGATGCAGTTCTTGAATTCGTAAACTATACCTTGCAGATATTTGAGCTGGGGCAATATTCGCTGTCACTCTTCCTTGATTTATCCAAAGCGTTTGACTGTGTTCCCCACGTGATATTACTAAAGAAACTAGCCATGTATGGGTTTGACAAGTTGAGTACGAGTTTGGTCAGCAGTTTTTTGACAAATAGAACACAAAAAATTTTTTACAGAGATAATTGGTCTGTGGAGTCCGGTATCTCGATTGGGGTACCTCAGGGGTCGGTACTCGGACCACTGCTTTTTCTCATTTTTATTAATGACTTTCCTCATTTTATGAGTGATACTAACGTTTTATTATACGTCGATGACACTTGTGTAAATGTCTCATCTGCTGATTTGGTTCGTGCTGAAATGCTTTCTGGGGCAGCACGGTCGAGGGTGATGGAGTGGTTTTCAGCCAATGGTCTGAGCATGAATCAAGACAAAACCAAAAAATTAATTTTTAGTCTAAGAGAAGCGGAAATTTCGGATTTTCGCTTTCTTGGTATAAGACTTGACTCGCATTTAACCTGGCGGCCTCACTTGGATGATTTGGCCAAGACATTGGGCAGAAATGTGTTTGCGCTTAGACAGATGTCTCCACTTGTATCAGGGGAGGTCCTCAGAGTGGCGTACCATGCCCTAATTGGATCTCAGTTGGGGTACGGTGTGCTGCTCTGGGGAAACTCAGGTGGGGTTGAAAGAATTTTTAAATTACAGAGACGAGCTGTCAGAGTTTGTGGTGGGTTGAACTGCAGGGATTGTTGCATTCAGACATTTAGGGATTTTAAAATCATGACACTTCCAAGTCTGTTCATTTATCATAGTCTTCTTTATGCCTATAAGAATATTAGTAAAACCAAGTCGAACCACGAGTTTCATAACTATGACACAAGAAATAAAAACGATATAAGATTACCATATTGTAGGCTGAGCAAGTCCCAGAATGGACCTGATTTCCTATCTTTTAAATATTTTAGTAAACTAAATGTGGATCTGAGGGAGTGCCCTTATGAGACTTTCAAGATTGAGATAAAAAAAATATTGGTAGAGAACCCATTGTACTCTCTCGATGAATATTTTAATTTGAATTTTTAGAAAGTTTTTTTAGAATTTAGTGTAATGTGAATTTTTTAATTAATCTAATGTGTGGTGTTGTGACATTTTATGGCTTTTATCAATAATATTATATTATACGTTGTAAATTCTATAGATTAACTTATTATTAACCTATTATGACTGACAAATGTAAACCGAAAAAGGTATATAACATGAATATATTATCTATCTATCTATCTATCTTCGACTGACCTAGAATTTGTAGCGAACACTCAGAACTCCGTAATCATGGGCGACTTCAATGCGCGTCATATCCAATTTGGCGATTCAGCAACAAATCGAAATGGCAGAATTCTTTCCAATTCCCTGATAGTTCTGCAATTATGGAGATGTATCAATAATCTGCTTACGTTTATGAACTATAATGGCTGCTCCATAAATGACCATATCGCTGGTTTGCGAGAATATCGACGTAATTCAAAATTCTGTCAAATTGAATTCTATATGCCAAACAATCATAAATCTTTGATATTTTATCGTGAACAGAGACGCAACGCCAATTGCGCGCCAGCTTTCTTTAGAAAGAGACAGCGTCATTATTCACTTAAGACAAAACACTCGAAGCGTAATCACTAAAGCCCGGACTTTAGGCACTATAAATTCGTTAAAAAAAGGCAGTGAAAAGGCAATAAAAATACTCAAAATAGGCACTTAAAATAGGCATTTATTATATACTGATAGATAAAAACAGATAAGATAAAACAAAAAAACATTCGATGTGAATACTTATTCTTTATTAAACATAACTACCAATAGTTTTCTCAAATTTTCAAATTTTATACTTTGTCGTCTGTCTGATAAAATATGTTTATACAACGAAAAAGATCTCTCCACATCAACAGATGTCAAAGGTGCATACATAAATGAGGATATTTCGGTAGGGTTCAAGAAATTACTGACCCCATCTCCTAATAAAATCGAATTTATTTCGCGCACCTTGACCAAACCACTATTGTTCTGCAACACTTTTTCACATTTTTCTTTCATGAACTCTCCTTTTAATCCAGGCGCAGAATTGATTCTTTCAATTGTTTCATCCATAATGTTCAATTGCTCTTGTAATTTTAAATTCCTCTCTTCTAGTTTTTGTATTGATGTTGGAATTGAATGAAAATGTGCAAGTATGTATGCTAAATCAGACTGGATATTCTTTTTGGACAAAACATCTTTACATATTTTTATTGAAGCTGCATCATTTTCGAGGTGATCCACTATTTCTACAATTTTCTCGAAATGGGTTGCGTAATAAATGGCAGCCGATATCCATGTACCCCATCTCGTTATTGTAGGTTGAGGTGGTAATGGCAGATCTGGTGCAAGTTCTTTGAAAATTTGCACCCTCGATGGAGCTTTTAAAAAAACTTTCTTGACGTTTGATATTAACAGATCGACATCGTGAAATAAACTTCGTGCTTCTTCAGCAACTCTATGCAATGCATGAGCTATACACGTCACATGAACCATTTTTGGAAATAGAACTTGCAGAACTTTTCCAGCTGCTTTCATGTATGGAGCGGCATCAGAAACAAATAGCAACACTTTGTCATGTTTCACTCCATCTGGCCACAATAATGAGAGCGCACTGGTAAATCATTGGGCTATTGTCGAATTATTGGCTGATTCGAGTACTTCACTTGTTAATAAATACGTGTTAGAGTCCTGGTGAGTTGATTGTAGAGTTCCAATAATTACGTTGGCTACGTAGCGGCCAAGAGCATCGGTTGTTTCGTCAATGGACACCCACAAATTTTTACCTTCCGTTTCTTTTCTAATTTTGTTCATCTTTTCCTGGAACACTACATCAATATAATTTTTCCGGAGGGTGGACTCACTTGGCACGTGTTCTTTGGTGTACTTTTCAAGGAATGCTTTAGAGAAGGATTTTCCAATTTCCAAAGAGGAATGTTCGCATCCATCAGTGCTTTACATAAATCCAAAGAGAATTGGGATTGTCGATTGGATATAACGCCGATATTCGGAAGCAGACACGTTTTTACTATCGCAATTTTTCGAAGCAGCATTTTTATGTTTCACTGTTGAAAGGTGCTGGGATACAAAATACTTCTTCTCAAAATTCACTTTACAGTCACATATTTTGCAGAATAACACAGAACCGTCACTACTGAAAACGTCTTTACCGAATTCAAGTATTAATTTATTCAATTTTGTTTGCTCGGATGCTCTGACTTTAGGCATATTGGCTGGCGATAAGTTGAACCGAATGGGCGAATGGTGAAAAACAACTGAACGGAAATGGGTATTACGATATATTTATACCTATAGGTATCTGGTTTTAGGTTTTCCCATCAGTAACAGTTGTTGTATCAATTCCTAGAAAAAGGGAACTATCTCTTGTCTATGTACCAATCCTGCCTACCTGAGATCTTAGGGTTTCCCACTTTATACTATCATAAATTGTTCGAAATAGGCGAAATAAGTCATAAAATCCCATTTTAGGCAAAATAGACAGAAAATACGAAAATAGGCATTTTATGGCATTTTGCCTAACATCCGGCTTTAGTAATCACAAATAAAGGCTCATCTCAGTTGACCCAATGACAATAGAGTGAACGCACGCTCGATTCTCGAAAATACCGACATATTTACAGTTTGGTTACAACAATTGTTGATTTATTTTCAAGAATAGTGACAGATTTAGTGATCCGTCGTTGTTGCTGATAAAAGTAAGTACCTTTTCATGTCTCATTTCTATTTACGCCTGTATTCTTGAATAAATATGGGTGATTGCTTATAATATTGTATTTAGTACCGACTTTATGCAACTTGGGTCTATATTCACGAACAACAAACGGATTTTATTTTGTCGTAAATAAGAAACGTCGTTATTTTTGAAAAAAAATGGGTATGGTTTTGCTTCTTATTATAAAATACGTCTTTATTCAAGGAATTTTGGAATAGAAATATTGAGTTGGTTTTCTACATGGTATTCACTAATTTACGTTAAATTATTCGTTTTAGATAATTACCTTTTTAGAGTTATTCAAGATGGCAGAAAGATTGTCATTCTTGGGAAAGTTGAAAGAAGCGGCCAGTCTTAAAAAAGGAAATGAGTATCAACAAAATTTAACGAATAGTGAACAAGGCTAGTCTACAATTTTCGTATATTTGCAGTTTGTCTCAATTTTATTCATTCTTTCAACTATTTAATTAACTATTCAAAATTTTTTAGGTTCCAGTAAACATAAAAGCAGTTTGCCGTTAAATGCAAGTTGCGATGAAAACATCGAAAATGATATAAATTATAATAACACATCAGGTAAGCAAAATAAAATATTTGAATTCAACCAGTTGGAAGATTTTTCGATATTATTTTTATTCCGATGTGTAGTTCGTCCTGTTGTAAATAGTTTACACTCACGCTAGTGGCTGATGATAATTCGTAACCTCCTGGGTTCGATTTCCGGGAATCACAAAAATGTGAGTGTTTCTATTACATAATGGCTTGTTCCTCTGGAAGAAACCCGTGAAATAACTGTTGCTTTTGGTATTTATTTTCTTAATAAATAAATGTTCATTGAATTTCAGGTAATAATTCAGAAGAAAATAAATTGATTTTGCGACAAAGATCACCATCCATATCGTCATCGTCATCTTCTAGCTCATCTTCTTCGACTTCTAGCTCTTCTTCCTCGACTTCTAGCTCGTCTTCCTCTAGCAATAGAGAAACAGAAGAATGTAGTAAAGAATCCAATAACATGATAAATTTTAATAACAAAAGACTCCACGGCCATAGCTTAGAAAATAAAACCAAAGAAAATAAGGTAAGTATAGAGTCAGTGAATGATAATAATAATATTATGAAGGATGAAACTGCAGTAGAAAATAATTCACAAATAGAAAGTGAACCAAAAGCTATTGAATTGACCAATACGAATGCTGAAAGTGAATAAGGAAAGGAAGAAAGAGATTTTTCATCGGATGATAGTATCGCAGATCCTAATTATCACATTGAAAATAATGATTTATCGTCAGATTCGGATGAAACAGTAGAAGAGAATAAATAAGAAAATATTTCACGTGAATCAAACCAAAATATTACACGTAAGAGAAAAATGCAGGCAGAACTTTGGAAATCGAATGTAGCAAAACGTCTACGAAATGCAGGGAAAGAATATGTAGGCAGAAATAAGAAAGTTATACGAGAGAGACGATTAGGACCAGGATGTGCAGAAAAATGCAAGTTAAAGTGTAACACAAAGTTTGATGATGAGACTCGACGCCGTATTTTTGACGCATATTATAAATTACCTGATTTGCAAAGTAAAAGATCTTTTGTAGCATTCAATATGTCCTCTATTGTCCCGACGTATCAATATAAAAAAGGAACACGTCGAAATAATAGCGCATTTTATTTTAAAGACAAGGATGGCGAAAAAATTCAAGTTTGTAAGAGTTTTTTTATGTCTACGCTGGATGTATCTGATAGATTTATTCGAACAGTTACCGAAAAATCAAGAAGTGACGTTTCAGGCATTATAATGGAGGATCTTCGAGGAAAACATGGCAATCACAGTCGCGTAGATAATAATATTAAAGATAGTTTGAGAAACTTTATTAAGCGATACCAAAACAGAAAGCCATTACTGTCGAGCAGATTCGCAGAAAAAATATATTGATGGAAGTAAGACTATTGCAGAAATTTATAGAGATTATGTAAAACAGTGTGACGAAAAAAGAGAAAAAAGTGCTAATTATATCATGTTTAATAGAATATTCAATGGAGAATTTAATATAGCATTTTACCAACCTAAGAAGGATCAGTGCGAGGATTGTGTTGCCTACAATAACGCAACTGGAGAAGATAAAAATCGACTGAAGTCTAAATATGAGAACCATCTAAAAGAAAAAGAGCTTTCAAGATTGGAGAAGGTTAAGGACAAGAAAGAAGCAGAAGATAAAGAATCAACTATTGTAGCAGTTTAGGACTTACAAGCTGTGATGCCATGTCCTAGGGGAGATGTGTCTAATTTTTACTATGTTTCAAAAGTGAATACTTTTAACTTTACAATCTATGAGATGAATAATAAAAATGCATTCTGCTACGTGTGGCATGAAGGGGAAGCAAATAGAGGAGCTATAGAAATAGGGACCTGTTTTAGAATATTTAAAAGTCTTGGCAGAGATCTAACAACTGAAGCCAAACTAGATATAATTTTGTATTCTGATAACTGCTGCGGACAGCAAGAGAATAAATTTATTATTAGTATGTACATGTACGCTGTTTCTACTTTTGCTCATATTAATAGTATCAAGCATAAATTTCTGATAAAAGGGCCCACACAAAACGAAGGTGACAGTGTGCATTCTGTCATCGAAAGAAGCATCAAAGAGACTTTGAAATCGGGCCCTATCTATACACCGGATCAGTACATTTCAATTATTCGCACTGCAAAAAAGGAAGGATCTCCTTACAAAGTCATAGAAATGGATCATAGAAGTTTTTACGAATTAAAGTTGTTAGCTTCTGACGTGGGTAGAAATTTTAATAAAAATACTGATACTGAATTTGTGAAAATGGCAGATATAAAGATTTTAAAGGTAGATACTGACCACAAAGGGTTCTTTCTCTATAAAACATCTTACGGTGAAAATGAATTTAAATGTGTGAAAGTTACTAGCCGTGCATCAAAATCTTTGGACGAGAATTACAGATTGCAATCTGCTTATAAAAAAAGGAACGGAATCTCAGAAAATAAGAAGAGGGGACTAGTAGATTTAGTTAACAAAAATATAATTCCAAACTATTATCGACAATTTTATGAGGGGTTGTAAAATAAATGATTTACTTTACTTAGATTTCCTTTTAAGAATTAATGTTCCTGTTTTAGAATTAAGAAGAATTCACGTTTATTTTGATTTAATTTATTTTCAAAAACAGGGTTTTAAATACCTAAATTTAAAGTTACTATTGTATTTTATACAACTATTTTTATTTGATATACTTATAAGTACAAAAGTTTTAAACAATGTTTTAAGTTTTAATTTGTATTTTTAAGAGGCTTTAACGCAAAATAAATGACATAAGTTGATTTTTATAACTTGGAGTTTCATGAATAAAGATTGATGTCTGAAATCCCCCTTTGTATGACGTTTTTTTTTTAATAATTTTAATAAAAGTTCTAAAATGTTTTTATGTTTTTTGATACTACGATAAATTTTCTTTTAATCAGCAAAGTCAATCCCTCAATAAATCATTTAAATTTTGCGGTATGCACTAAAATATTTACAAAGAAATTAAAAAATGCCATTCTTTATAATCAATCATTTTTAGTTCCGTCGCTATTCTCGCAAACCAGCGATATTATTACCTCTCCTAACCTAGCTCAGCATTTTGGAAATTCGTGCTTTATTGGTCAAACTATCACATCAGACCATTTCCCGATTTTGATAAATACAAGCCTCGCCCAGCCCCCGCCGCAAACACCATCTTACCGCATCATTAGAGATTATAAAAATGCAAACTGGGATACATTTAAACGTATGTTAGACTCGGAATACGATAAGACGCCTCATATCAGTAATCGATCTTGACTTAGAGATATCCTCTCTGAGTTTAAATATTTCAGCCGCATCTAATCAGGCAATCCCTAATAAAACTGTAGACATAAACCGCCGTTCCCTTCCCCCGTTTATTATTGACATGATTAAGAAAAAAACGACGCTTCTACAGAACTTTCATTCGCACTAGAGAACCAGCTATTGAAACTGAAATTAACAGATTATCAGCATGGATACGGCGAGAAACAAATAAATTTAAAGAAGCACAATGGGCAAAAGTAACATCTGATCTGGACTACCGAAACGGAAAGGCATTTTGGAATAAATTTAAAACTTTAACAGGCCAAAAAAATCTGAATAATTCTCACCTCGCCGACCATAATGGCTCACTCAACAACATCGATTCAGAAAAAGCAGAAATTTTCAAAAACCATTTAGTAAATATATTTGAAAAACCATCCAACCCTAGATTCGACGATCAACATTTCAGAATACTTGAAACCTATTCTGAAATGGTGAATAAAAAACAAATCATTGTCAATTTGGACGGCAGCTCTCCCTTCTTAACGCCTATCTCCATTGAGGAAGTCAAACATGCAATCCAGTCCAGCAAAAACTCAGCTCCTGGAGAAGACGGGATTTCTCGCCTGATTCTTCGTAATATCCCGAAATCTTTGGTAAAATATCTAACCGCAATTTTTAACCGTTACCTGGAACTAACATACTTTCCTAAAGCTTGGAAACAAGCTATAACCATAATGATTGCAACACCCAATAAAGACCCAACAAACCCCGACAACTACCGTCCCATTTCCCTGCTTAACAAGATTGGCAAAATTTTTGAAAGAATCCTCTGTGATCGTATTAAAAATTACATAGAACAGAACAATATCCTCCCAGACAACCAACATGGATTCCGTCCATCTCATTCCACTCAAGATCCTTTACTCCATCTACAAACTGAAGCCACCACTGCCATTAACGAAGGTAAATGCATGTTAGCTGTCTTCCTCGACATTCGAAGAGCGTTTGATAAGGTCTGGCACGCTGGCCTTATTTACAAACTCCAAAAATTCGGCTTGCCGATTTTTGTCCAGAAACTCATTCTCTCCTTCCTCTCCAACCGCTCTATAAAAATAAAATACAAGATTAACTCTTCAACTTCATTCACCCCTCAAGCAGGTCTTCCTCAGGGCTCAATCCTTTCCGCACTGCTCTACCTCATCTTTGCACATGATATGCCTCTACGTAACTACAAACACTCCGCATTTTTTGCAGATGACACGGCGCTCTGGGCGACTGAGCGAACGGCTGCTCCCGCATAGCACAAAAGCAACTGACCGGCATCGACCAATGGATGAGAACATGGAGAATTACCCCAAATGCTAACAAAACCCAGGTTATCCTATTTCATCATAAAAACCTAACAAGATCGACCAAATTTTCCAAAGATAACATCAACCTGGTTCTCTGGGTATGTCATCTAAAAACGCAAAGTGATATCTCATATTTAGGCATAAATTTCCAACAACACCTTAACTGGAACCCAGATGTCAACTCCGTCCTTAAGAAAATCCGAAATAGAGCAAACCTATTATACATGATCCGAGGTGAAATTCCGGGCTGTGCGCCCCCTACGCTTCTCCACACATACAAAACATTTATTTGTCCTATAATCTCATATAGACATTTGATCTACTCCATACTTCCAAACCACTTACTCTACCAAATAATCACATGCGAAAGAAGAATTTGTCGAAGCATCTTCCGTCTTCATTATAGATTCCCATCCGATGCACTATATGATTATATCAGACTTCGCCCTTTACCAGACCTTCTTAGAACTCGGCAATCTAACTACGCCACTAAATCAATTTCTGGGTCAAATCCAGTTGCTCGTGCTACCTTGTTCGCCCAGTGGAGCACCCATGGTCAAGCTGTCACCAGGAAACCTAAAGCAAAACACAAATTTCCCCCTGCAAGGATTCTTCAGTCTCTCCTGGACCCGCCCGATGAAGTCCAAGAACATCTGGAAAACATCCCGCTGATTCTGCGTTAACAGGCCTATCTACCATTCCAATACTTTGCTTCAAAGAAAAAACAAACATAATGTACAATAATAGATTTCTATAATTCTACTATTGTATATTACGCGGCTAGAGGTTTTACTGTGGTTTCCTCTAGCACTTTGCCATAAAGGGCGTAATTAGTAAAGCCGGACCACAGCCGCAACCCTTTTCAAAATTCTTGTTTCCAAATTGTACTTGCTATTGTAACTGACTCACATCAGATTAATAACTCTAAGGGCTGAAGAAGGTCGCAAGACCTTAAAACAGTCCATCATTATTATACTGAAATTTGTCACTAAATGTAACGCCCTCCTTAGAAGACAATAAACGTCATTTGTTTGCTTTGCTTGAATATGACTAGACCGCAGTATGTTGATTGATACAATTATAAATGTTTAATTTTTCTTTGTTGTGTTATAGTTCTGTTAAAATTTTGTGAAACTTTTTCCAGTAGGTATGCCTGTCACTACCGACCCCAACTACTGTCACAACCGCCCTTGGGGTGGGGACGGTTGTGACACTTTCTCTTTTTTTTTAATTTGATCGTATGCCTAATACAGCGTAGCTAAGGACAATATTTTATCAATAGATAAATAATCAAATTAAGTATTAAAATGATTTTTCTCCCAGATAACTGATTAATTTACAAAATTATAGGCGATTAAACCAAAATTGTCACAACCGTACCCAGCTTACCCTACAACGAAAAAATTATCTTCATCTGTTGTTAACATGGGAAGACAGCACATTTTGCAAATAATAGGTGATGAAATTGTAGAAATTTGATCTTCAAAATTTTCAATAAAAAAATTGAACGATTCGTACACTTCATTTCAATAACGAACCATTAAAAATGACAATTTTCTTGTTGCTCCGATTTTTATGTTATTTTTGCTATTGCAGCGCTATCTGTCACGAAGTCAAAAAAATTGTCCGAATAAAATCTTCATATTTTTCAATTTAGAATCCGAATTCGTAATAAAAAATAGGGGTTCCCATTTAAGATACAAAAGTTGCCACCCTCCCCCGCCCCCCAGGGGGTAGGGGTGAGAATTTTTTCATAGAATCGGATGGCCCCCTAAAAATTGTACAACTTTTGTCTGGAATATTTTTTCAGAGGACCCATATTTGTCGAGATATTCCACTGGATTAATTAAAATGGGTCACCCGGTATAACATTAATAACAATAATAACCACCGTGACTTTTGATACCTTTTACAAAAGCCATGGCTTGAGCATCACATATGATAGCTTTTATCTTTATCGAATGAACAATTCCTTTCCACAAGAATCTTTAATCGACACTTGACACAACTTTGACATTGTGAAACTGAAATCGGTGGATTAATCCTCGATTTACTCAAAAGTAGCCTAATCGTCACTTTAATTGGATATTGTGAAACAAGCCCTTAATATCATATCATAATTTGTCATTAATTACCTATACACTATTCGTGAAAAAAGAAAATGTGTCGGTTGTGTTCTTAGCTCCTTTTTTAAATCGATATTCGCTAAATCGACACTAAACCAAAAAACTGTTTTTCGCCTTCTTTTGGATTGATTTTGTGTAGGAATTCTCCACGAATTACACTTGAAAACATTTGTCTCATTTATATATTTTTTAATAGCTTTAGCTTCGCGGAACACCCTTCCGAACTTTTTTTGGGATTGATGTACTGTATGGATTACAGTACATCGTAGAAGAAAATTTCGTGGTAGAAGAAAATTTACTGCTTCTGTAGCTTTTCGGTTTTCTTTTTGTACAGAAAATTTAAACTTACCTAATGAAAAATTTAATCTAATACATAACCGTCTGTTAATGTAATTAGGGAAGAGCATGCTGAAACTGAATGTTCATGTTGTTTTTCACGTTATGAAAAGTTGGTTTTGTTTTCTAGACACTCTTAGAATTGCTTCGGAGAAGCAATGACGGCCAGGCCATCCTCTCTGAACAGACATCAACGGGATATCTTTCCTCTCATTCCAGATCCAAGTTAACGAAATTAATAATTCAATCGGAGTTGGAAGGAAACCCGACGCGAAGAATTCCAGGAGAGGGGCTCTTGGCCGTTTCCTATGAAATTAGGAAATTATTTCCAAAAGAATACGCCTCTACTTACTACGTTCCCTATCAGTCGTCTGGTGTAGGTTTGAAGGCTTCAGCCAAGGGAAAGCTAAACAGTTATTTAAACAATATACGAAGAACCTATAAAAAAAAGGCTACATACCATCCAAATCTCCCGCAACCTGTTCACCGTCAACTTCACGGATACAATCACCATCACTACAGCAAAAACTCGGCAATCCTTCATCCACCGCGGTGGTCGATTTTGAAGATGAGATTAAATGGCTTAGAAATTCCAGCGACCCATGGTCAACAGTAGAAATATATTGGGACTTGAGTAGAGATGCCAGAATGTCAATTTTAAGACAAAACGATATAACGATTTCCAAATATTTCAACATGTTTCCATGTCTTCAAAAGCCAGCTGGTCATCTGCTGGTGAGTACCCACATTTCTTAAACTATCTTGAAATTATTTGGATTTTTTCTAAAAAACAAAGTCTATTTCGTCTCATACAGAAATATCATATTCGTTGTCAAAATTTCATTGGAAGGAGTCCCACAATATCTACTCTTCATTTCCACGTCTGAAAGACCGTCTCTTGGAAGCAATAAAAAAGAAAATCAATTCGACAAGTTCTGTTGCAGTGAAAACTAATTTACAGGAACTGCTACGATTATCTGAAGGTATGATGTTTGGATTTTATTTCTTGAGTTAGTTTGATAATATTGCGGTTTCATACAATTTAAAGGTGGGGAGGAAGCCTCAAATCTGGCATTATTCTTGTCGCTATCCTACCTGCTAAATGTAAGCTACAGACATAAAGGAAAGAAAACGGAAACTTACAGGCCATCGCGAGTGGAAGCTTCGGAAAGCTTCATAACCGTTATACGAACATCTGCGGAGCTACAGGAAAGCGTTAAAAGAAGGCGGGAAAAAATGGCAAGTTTAAAGCTACATTTACAACCATTTATTATAGTTATAGGCCCAAGCTTATCTAGTATATCCGAATTTTATGTCAGCGTGGATCAATATTTTTACAAGCTAGATAACATACTGGCAGCAATTGATACATGTTTCAAACTTATGCATGTGTTAAACGCTGAATATGCTGTCGAGAGTAAGACAATTTGGACGTTCATACAATTAGCATTCTATAATTTGAAAACACAATTTGATACTGTAACTACACTCTTATCGGAGCTTGGAATAAAAGAGTTGGAAAAAAAGAAATAAATATGCCTATATGTTTCAAATGTAAACAGTGTTGCTCAAATGTCAGGTCCCTCTTTAAACGTTTTAAAATACTTCATTCTGCGGATTCCTTTTCTTTTTATGCTTGTGCAGAAATGGGCTGCTCTAGAAAGTTTGATACTAAGCAATCGCTTAGTAGACATCTTCGGTTGTGCCATTTGGCAAATACATTATGCATGCCTAGTACTTTTGTCACTTCTATGCCAGGGTTAGAAGATGCGCAACAATCAACGGTAGAGGTAGATAAACTTGACACACCTTCAACTTCCAATCCAAATGTTTCAGTTAGGTTTGAAGGTGGGAATGAAATCCTCTTTCGTTGCATCTCTTTATGCCAATAAACAGCTTCCAAGAAATAATATCTCTTCTATTCTAAAATCACTAACTTCTCATGTTTCTCTTGGACTCACTCATATTATACGCCAATGCTTAACACAAATGAATGATACAAATGTTATTGTCTGTAATGATTTGAACCATGTTTTACAATCGATATCGCAGTCGCTTGATGTAAGCTTCTCTAATTTCAAGTCAGACTATAAATGTTTGATGTATTTTGAGAAAGTCAGCAAAACATTCATCAAACCAAAAGAGATAGTCATAGGTCGAAGAATAAATTGCGTTAAGAAGGGTGACAGTTCTGTGACTCAGCCAATAACTTGCACTCAGCAAGTGATTTCATTACGTGACATACTCAAAAATTTTTTATCAATACCTGGCGTTTTCCACGACATAGTTCAATATATGAATGACTTGAAGAGAAACAAAACAAGTGGTGTGATTCAAAATATTCTACAGGCATCCTTTTGGGTAAAACAAGAAGAGCATCATAGAGGCAAATTAGTTATTCCACTTTATTTATTTTTTGACGATTTTGAAACTGGTAATGTTCTTTCTAGCCATGCGGGGATACACAAACTTGGTATAGTGTATGTTAGCATTGCTACCTTACCCCCCAAATCGTCCTCCCAACTTTGTAACATTTTTTTAGCTTCAATTTTTCATTCTTCTGATAGGGCTAGTTTTGGGAACTCTGTCATTTTTAATTATGTCATAGAGGAATTGAATTTTCTGTACACTTCTGGCATTAAGCTAGAATTAGAAGGCACAACATGTGAATGTTTCTTCCAACTTGGAGCAATTATTGGTGACAACCTTGGTCTACACTCAATTATTGGATTTTCAGAATCTTTTTCTGCCAATCATCCATGTCAAATTTGTTCAGTTTCAAAAGATGTCTTGAAAACTCAATGTTTTGAAGACGAATCGGGCCTTCGAACATTAGACGAATACAATGAACAGATTCAAAATGAACTCCCATTATCGGCGACTGGTATAAAAGAAAAATGTGTGTGGTTAAATCTCCAGGGTTTTAATTTATTTGACCAAGTATGTGTCGATTTCCTACATGATTTTTTAGAAGGTGTGGCGAAATATGTTCTTTCATTTCTAATAGTGAGATATGTATCAGATGAATTATTTCTTTTGGATGTACTTAACGATCGCATTTCTTCTGTCGAAACCAACTTCCTTAAGCATGGAACATCTGAAACAAGGAAACGTATGTCTAACAGCTTCAGAAATGATAGTTTTTGTTCGTTATTTTTCACTTCTAATAGGTGATTTTATTCCGACAAATGAACCATCATGGGAGCTTTTAAAAAGTTTGAGAAAGGTCATGGATATTCTTTTATGTAGGCATTTTACGAGTTCCCTATGTGAAAACCTTCAGGTGCATATAGGTGAACTGAACGAGCAGTTTTTTTTATTTTCACATCAGTCTTTGAAGCCAAAATTTCACTTTTTAACTCATTACCACAGAATAATTACTAAACTAGGCCCACCTGCTACCCCATGGAATATGCGTTTCGAAGGAAAACATCGTGTTTTCAAAGATTTTTCAAAATCATCTTGCAACAGACGAAATATTTGTTTGACCCTGGCCTTAAGACATCAGTTACAACTAAATTACATGTTTTTGAAAGGCCATTTAAAACCTGTTATGGATTACGGACCTGAAATAAGTATTAAGACAACTCGGTTAAAAGGAATAGATTGTCGAGAAGGTGTGAAATCATTTGCTTGGGTTAAATTCAATGGAACTCAATATTGTAAAAATTGTGTTTTACTTTTTGATATTCCTGAAGATGATGATCCAATATTCATGCGCATTAATAACATTTATGTTCTTAACAGAAACAATAACGTAATTTTCAAATGTTTTAAATATTACACGATTGGCTATGACGACCATTTTCTCGCGTATGAAGTTTCTGTTCCGGAAACACAATTAACAACATTAAGATCTCTACATGATATAAAATCCCATTCAGTTCACCATTTGACACATGCCCCTAATGGTAATGATTATGAGACTTGTAGAGACTATATTTAACCTGTATAGAATATTTGAATTTTTTGTTTGTTGTTTACTTATTAATAATTGTATTTCAACACTCTATTTTGTTTTTTACTTATGAATATTGTTAAATACCGGCTGTCTTCCCGAGAAATAACTTTGATCGATATTGAAAACGCTATTACTACAAAAAGATCTGTTAAAAACGTAGTAGCATAGTAGCGAAGTAGCACTTTCGCTAAAATATTTTCAAGATTACCACTACTTTTAGTTCTACTGGAAATTGATATTTCATTATTTTTTGAACGGAAAAATACTTTTCCAAACATATTTTTCGAAATGTTCCAAAAATGGTTGTAGTTGAAATAAGTTGAATGAATTTCCAGTAGAACTGGAAATATCATAATTTAGTGAAAACGCCCCTATCCACTTTGGCATACCCTCATCTTTTCAGAAGTTTTCTAGTAAGAGTGTACCAATCTACGTCGAAGTTATTTCAAGGGCGATACCCGGTAGATCGCAAGCAGATTGTATAGTTTTCAACTGTGTTAATGATAGGAATTTATGTTAATTTATGTTAATCAATAAATTTTCAATGTTTTTACGTTTTCCTTTTACTTGCTCACAAAAAAGGTTATTAAAAAATCTGTGTGAAAAAAAATTATACGGTACGTAAGGAAGGAAAACATATCGATTGGAGATTTGGAGTAAAATCTGTTGGTGTAACAATATTTCTCTTATATGTAATATTTTATCTGCAGATGGGATCGTTATATTTTTTATGTGCTTTTTGAATTTATTCAATTTATAGACTTATATGTATCAATTTTAAGCATGTATTAATCACGTCAAGCCCTTGTTAAAGTAAGGGAAAATTATTATGAGGATATCGTGCTTAAAGGTAAGTACAGTTTATCTAGCAATGAAATTATTTTGCACAGTACAGGTATATCCTGATCAAGTATTCATTTATTAGAATAGAAGTTTCAGTATAAAGAAATATTCATTATTATTTATTAATAACGAATTTTTCGATAATATTTCCTGTAATACTCAACGGATTGGTTAGTTATCAGTCATGAATATTCCAATAAGAATTCCGGTATTACGAACAGGATCGATCTTTTGTAAGCAATGAATTTTCCATTAATGATTCCGGTAATAGTCAACGGATTAAACAGTTATTCACGATGAATATTCCGCTAATGATTCCTGTAGTACTCAATGGATTGAACAGTTGTTAACGATGAATATTCTACTAAGAATTCCGGTAATCTAATGTTTCATGTAACTAGATATTCCTGTCGTGAGCAATGGAAAATATTGTACGTTTTTTATGACTTCCTAGAAAGGAGCACCGCCGAAGTCAGAAATGATTCCAGTACTTAGTATAGGATTTTATTCCTGCACTATTAAGAGATTTTTATTCTCTCATCATTAGTGGATTGAAAACCTTACTTTCTAGTGGACCCATGTTAGTGGAATCGGTTTGTACTAACAACAGGAAATTCCTTTTGTCGCTCTTTTTACTAGAAATTCCGTTTATCAGTACTAAATTCCTGCGATTATTACAGCTAAATTTCTTTGAGTGCATGTTCTTCAATCCCGGATAGTAATTGAATTTTTTTGGGATCAAACGCTATTCTGACTGGACTTTTTTCTGCGTCAATTATTATATCGAATTTACCTGATTTTTTTTCTAGAATGACGTCATCATGAAGATGACTCTTCTTATGTTCCCTTCGAAAGTGGGAGTTTTTCTGTAGGGGGAAGTGGGGTACCTTTATACAAGGGGCACCTACATACACTAGATATATCTGTGGTTAGGCTCGACGAAATTGAACGACTTATGCGTGTGGGCGTAGCTTGTTGTCATGTGTATTAGCTAACCGAGTTTGACAGCAGTCAGTGCGAAGCGCGCGGCGAGTTGACACGGAAAGTGATTCGGCCACATGTAAGTAATTTTATAACCTCACTTTGAACATATTTTTATTGAAGTAAGATGTTGTCTAGATTATTCAATACTATTTGATTTAAAGGATAATAGGGTTATGTTTGTAAATTGATACGTGAGAATTTATATAAACGGTTGGTTTTTTTTTAGAAATGTTTTTATTTCACTTTCTTATGATGGGGTAGGTTCATACAGCAGTAGATGGGGCACATTCATACTGTATGAATGTACCCCTGCTATGTTATTGTCGTATATCGTTACAAGCAATATATAGAGTAGGTTCACTAGGCGTGTTGCTGCGTTAATATTGAGTTTCTTGCGCCGCTTCTTCTCCCCAGCAATAACACGTTGCGAAGCGGTAGTAAACTAGACATTAGCTAGATTTTAATATACGTTTTTTTTGATTTTCTGAAAGTGTTGCATTGTCCGCCTAATCAGAAATAAATCATTTTTATTTTTTTATTTTACAGAAAAAAATATGGTCAGAAATTATAAGAAGAAAGGAACTAGGAGTGGAGAGGTGGACGAACAGGCAATGTCAAAAGCTATAGATGAAATTTTGATAAACAAACTCTCTTTACGGAAATCAGCAGCCAAATATCAAGTAAATGCACAAACACTACAAAGCCGTATAAAAAAAATACGCAAAGGACAAGATCCTGAGACCAAAATCGCGTATTCGAGTCCAAATTTGCCTCACAGCAAGTTTTTACTAAATCAGAAGAGGAACATTTAAATAAATATATTTTAACGTGCTCTAGGATGCACTATGGACTGACTTGTACCCAAGTTAAAAAACTTGCGTACGAGTTTGCTTCGGCCAATGATATCAAATATCATCCAAGTTGGGATAGTAATAAGATGGCCGGAGCAGACTGGTTAGCAAGTTTTCGAAAACGCCACAAAAATTTAAGTTTGAGGAAACCAGAAAATACTAGCGCTGCAAGATCGTTCGGTTTCAACAAAACGTCAGTAAATGAGTTTTTCCAGAATCTGGAGAATATATACCGAAAACATAATTTTACTGCTGATCGGATTTTGAACTACGACGAGTCTGGTATTTCCACTGTTTTGAGTACACCTAAAGTTTTTGCTAATAAGAGTCTTAAACAGGTTGGGCAAATAGTGTCTGCCGAAAGAGGAGAACTCGTCACATTTGGTGGTATTATTGCAGCAAGTGGAAATACCATACCTCCCTTATTCATTTTCCCTCGCGTACATTTTAAGGACCACTTCTTAGAAGGTGCTCCAGAAGGCTCATTAGGTGTAGCTACAAGAAGTGGTTGGATAAATTCAAATATTTTTGTTGATGTCCTAAAGCACATCCATAAACACACCTTATGTTCGAAGGAAAATCCAATATTGCTTTTATGTGACAATCATGAAAGTCACATTTCTATAGATGCAATCAACTACTGCCGTGACAATGGGATAGTGTGCCTTTCCTTTCCTCCTCACACGACTCATCGCCTTCAACCATTGGATGTTGGAGTATTTGGACCATTAAAATCAAAATTAAAAATAGCATTCAATGACTGGCACGTCTCCAACCCAGGAAAGACACTTAATATTTATACAATTCCAAAACTGACAAAGATACCTTATTTGGAGTCATTCAATGGCAGAAATATCACGAGTGCTTATGAAAACCGGATTATGGCCTTTAATAAGTTAATTTTTAGTGATGATGACTTCGCGCCAGTTCAGGTGTATCATTCAAATCCTGTAACAAGTCCCAATGAAATCTCTGTTGGTGAGGAGCTTGTAATAGCTGGTGATGAGCTTGCTACAGTTAGTACTGAACTTGTTGCTGTTCCTGCTCGAACACCGCCGACTTTATCGAGAGATGTCTCGCCTTCACTGCTTTCACAACATTATGAATCAACATTGATAGATTTTGAAAATCCTGCACCATCTACTTCCAAAGCATTGAAGACGCCAGAAATGATAAGACCTTTCCCGAAAGTTCAAAAACGCACACAGACAAAAAAGGTCGATCACTTGGAAAATCAAGAATTTATACCGACACGCCTGAGAAGACTAGAATTGAAGAATTGGAAAAAAATAAGGAGATGAAGAGATTAGAAAAAGAACGGAAAAGTAAAGCAAGAGAAATAAAGAGAGCGTTGACTTTATTAAATGAAGATTGTGATAAATCAAGTAAACCAAAAAGAAAGAAAACCAAAGAGATTGAAACGATTAGTAGCGATAGTGAAACTGATGAAGATGTCTTACTAAGAGAAAGTTCTGCTTCACCTTACGACGTGCTTGAAGAAAACGAGGAAGTAGATGATTATGAAGAACCTGTTGACCCTAAAAATATCATCGACGGTGTATATGTCCTGGTTAAATTTAAAAAGAAGACATCAGTTATTTATTATGTCGGAAAAGTAATTAAACACTATAGTATAACAGAGATGCAGGTTTCATTTTTGAGGAAGAAACCAGGATCGTCTATGAAATTTGTATTTCCAGACGTCAAAGATGAAGCATCTGTAGATCTATCAGATATAGTTTTGATATTACTGGACCCTACATCAGCTAAGACAGCTAGGACTGGTAGTATTTTAAGTTTTAAGAAAGATCTGTCTTTTTATAACGTCCATTAATTTTATAAAGATTTTATTTTTTATAGTTAGGTACTTTTCAAGTTAATTTGTGTAGTTTTGAGATCTCTTACTAATAATGTTGATTATTGATAAATATGTGATTTTTGATGTTGATTATTAAATGTTGATTATTGATAAACCTACCAAATAAGAATAAAGATATGCTTAGATATTTAAATCGGAATATGACTGATCAGAAAGACTGGTAGGGTAGTTAAGTTTTTTCATTATAATAAAAATAAAACTACATTTATGTTATTTTCTGTTTTACTTAGTATTATTTTGGGAATTTCTTAGTATTGTATGCTCATTATATACTAATAGCTTTTGTTTTTGAAGATATTGTATTTTTTATTTAGATTTTGATAAATAATTAAACATTTCACACTCAATTTGTGTATTGTTTCACGTGTATGAACGTGCCCCATAGCGTGTATGAAAGTGCCCCATATGCCGGGCACTTTCATACATATTTTTATTTTTTTATTAACTTTGACAGATGGCCACACATGAGTATTTACACATATTACCTATTTTTGATATAAAGTCAGATAGCAAGACTATTAGTTTTTGATGAATCGATACAGATATTGATGCTAGAGAAAATTCTATACGATAATATATAAAAACTGTATGAAGCTGCCCCACCTCCCCCTAAGTCAGATGTTGAATTTTCTTGTGGAATAAACCTGTTAGAACGGGTGCTTCAGAAACGAAATATTTACCTTGCATACATTGCTTAGGCTTTAATTTAACACAAAATTTATGGCGACATAAGAAAAAATGTGATCAAAATCCAAATAAAGGGAAAGCAGATAGAAATTGCCAGGCTGATGCACAAAATTATATACTTCGTCACGTAAAAGTGGATTCTCATTTAAAGAATGTAGTTTTTCCACGTATGCGTGCTGATCAAAAATCTCTAGTTGCGAAAAAGGACCCTCTAATATGTGCAGGTGATCAATTGCCCTCACCCATCACAAGCATCACTAATCTTGAAATGGACCCACATGGTACGAAAAAAATTATCTTCTCCTGATTTCGGACAAATAATATTTACCTACATGATTTTGTTAATAATTTAATTGATATTTTTACAGAGGACGACGAAACTGAAAACGATGGAGTGTGCGACATAAGCATCGATAATTGTGATGACGACAGTGATGCAAATGAAGAAGATTGATAACAAAATAATTATATTAATGATGTTACCGCTTCACTTTCCATTCCACACACCACACTATTCCATGAATAATGGATTAATTGTTAAAAAACCGTATAAAATTTATAAGTATTATAGTCTTGATATGTAGAAGGTCGAAAACATTGGTCAGCTGATTGCCCGTTGGGGGAAAATGCGTTAGTCGGAGCATTAAAAATTCCGAGAGTCGTAGAGATACATGCGCTCCATGATACATTTTTGCTCTAGCTGAAGGGTTTTCCCCCACTATATATGCAGCTGATTATCAATATTACATTCCTATATATGTCTAAAATGATATAAAAAAATTTCAGTCGGCATAAAATAATTTTATTTGTTAATTTTTTTTTCAAGTTCGCACGCTCAGCTGACGTATAATCCCCCCTCAGTCGTGCAGCTGACTACTTTTTTTAATTTTAATCAATGTCAACAACACATGAAAAAAATTTAACGTTCTTTTTTTTTAACGTATTCCACAGCTTCCCACTTTTGCATCCACCGCAACTGGACCAGCTGACGACCGATTTCGTCATGAGCTTCATGAACTTTTTTTTATATATAAAAATCAGCCTGCATAAAATAACTTGTTAAAAAGCCGCTGCCTCCCGGACTATTTCAATCCTTTGAGGTTATGTTATGCAAGTCCAATATGAAATGGTTATTTCTTAAGTAAGGCATATTGACTGAACAGAGTCGCGGAGTCGTAGTTGAAATTTCAAAATGGTCATGGTGTTACCACCCGAACGATCGAACGATTACTTTTCATTCGCCGCTCAACTTACCTCATACGAATCGTGACTCGAAGAAATATTCGGTTATTTTCGATACTCTTGCGATATTAATAGTCATTTTATCGATAAAATAAACTTCTTGAAAAGGAAAAACTAATTACCTTTGTTGTCACAATCGTTGTTGGAGATAATCGACAAAACAGAACGTGTACTTCAGTTGTTTAGTGCCGCTGCGTCGTACCAACGAATTCACATCACCACCCACTGACACCACTGTAACAACTGACAACAATAGATTCTATTGAATAGAAGGACATCTCTTACTGACGACTTGGGACCTTCCCTCCACTAGAGGCGCTACTTGTCATCAACATGTTTTACAACAGTGTTGTCAGGACTACTGAAATTGCCCAGGTCTACTAAAAAATATACAACGATTGTATCGTTGATTCTACCGGTTCAGATTTTTCCGAAAAAACATTTTCATAACGAAAGAGGACAATAAGTGGGAATAAGTAATAGGACGAATTCTTGAACGGCTGTTGAAATTTTCTGGCTCTCCCTTATCTTTTTTTAAGGTGGTATTACGGGAAAGTGAAAATTTTTAGATTTACTCATTTCACGATTCCGCGCTTTATTTTTAGTTCCTGCATTTTCAATATTCACATGAATAATCTGACCATATATTATTCGTGGTTACAATGATTAAATGCAGCCTTCCTGCGTTCGGTATTGCTTGAGCATGTCTAGGGTAAACCATAGGATTCGACTTGGCATTACTCTCGATGTCCAGGGCCGTAAGTGACGCCCAAACGATCGAAAAGCCATGCGTATCCGTTTTCCCTACACCTCTGAATCGTTACATAGGAAATATCGTTTTATATGTGTTGTATATTCGTTGGTCGTACCCCCTGAACAACTAAAATTGTCGTACCTATACCACAGAATATATAACCTTTTTCTATGTTTATATATTCTGCGCTTGGGTTATGAAGACGTCACCACCGGCGTTCCGTTAGCCGACGCGAAATACCCGACCATATAACCAATACTACTATAATGCTAATGCCCATAAATGGAGGTATCACGGAGAGACTAAAATGGGAAATTTTTTTCTTTCCTCGTCGAAGAGGCCGGGATCGTCAAGCACATGCGTTCCTAAAGCCGCGTACACCGCGATACTGGGTATTCTAAGAGAACAAACACACGCAGTCCATTTTTATTTACGTTGTCATATAAGAAAAAACTGTATTATTTCGATTTGTCGATTAATATATTTATCTCTATCTTGTTGTAATTGTTGAGTTCAAAATAATGGTATTGGATATATTTAAATTGATAGCTAGAAATTGATAAACAACTTTATAACCTTAAAACTTTCACGATCAGCTGATAGCATCACAATGCCGGAGCCATTCACTCCTCCATGTGCAAGGTATAAAAGTAGAGGGTAATTTGGTACCTTCGAGAGTGACAGACTTATGCAGATTTACATTGCATGATATAGCCGTCTCCCAGTGTTTGCGCCCATTCGGTGTATGCTATTAGCATTATAGTAGTTTTAGTTATATTACCCCACCTAACCTGACATATTCTCAAACTTCTGCGCAGTGTTGCCAGATGTAATGGGATTTCTTAGATTGAAGTATGTCGATTTTTCGATATTATTAAGACCAATTTTTGCATAATAGATATTGAATAACATGAACGTTTCAATTATATACTGAATATAATAATGTACCACCTATTTCAATTTATTATTCACGAAAAATGAATTGAAAAGTGAACCTAGAATTTTCACACCTTGCAGGTGAAATATTTTATATTTTGGACGCACTCTGAAAATTGAAATTTTCAGCAAATATTCTCCCACATATGTTCTCTCAAACACAACAGGAAACTCAATTAAACACAAGTAACCAGACGGGTGAGAAACATGAAAAGATTCCACTTTCTTCGGTCAACACACCCAGTCAGGCTGTTAGATTATACCTTTTCGACGCACTCTTGGAATTGAAATTTCTACAGCGTCTTCTACTAATAATGTTCTTTTAACCATAATACCAAACTCAATTATACACAGATAAATAAACAGCAGAGCAGCATAAAAAGATTTCACCTTCTTCGGTGACTAGTGAAGTATAGGGTATGCTAGAAGAGACCTTTTGGACGCACTCTGGGAAATGAAATTTGTAAAGCATCTTCTACTAATAAGGTTCTTTTAAAATAATACCAAACTCAATTATACACAGATAAATAAGCAGCAGAGCAGCATAAAAAGGTTTCATGTTCTTCGATGACTTGTGAAGTATAGGGTATGCTAGAAGAGACCTTTTGGACGCATTCTGGGAAATGAAATTTGTAAAGCATCTTCTACTAATAATGTTCTTTTAAAAATAATACCAAACTCAATTATACACAGATAAATAAGCAGCAGAGCAGCATAAAAAGATTTCATGTTCTTCGATGACTTGTGAAGTATAGGGTATGCTAGAAGAGACCTTTTGGACGCACTCTGGGAATTGAAATCTCTAAGGTACCTTATACTACTAATGTTATTTCAAAAATGTTACCAAACTCAATTATATACAGATAAATAAACAGTAGGGAAACATGAATATATTTCAGTTTGTGAAATATAGGTATGTTAGAAGAGACCATTTGGACGCACTCTGGGAATGAAAATTGTTAAGGCATCTGCTACTAATAGTGTTCTTTTAAAAATAATACCAAACTCAATTATACATAGATGATTAAACAGCAGAGCAGCATAAAAAGATTTCATCTTCTTCTGTTACTTGTGAAGTATAGGGTATGTTAGAAGAGACCTTTTGGACGCACTCTGGGAACTGAAATTGGTAAGGCATCTGCTACTAATGATGTTCTTTTAAAAATAATACCAAACTCAATTATACACAGATAAGTAAACAGTAGAGAAACATGAATACCTATATTTCAGTTTGTTAAATATAGGTATGTTAGAAGAGACTTTTTGGACGTACTCTGGGAATTGAAATTTGTAAGGTAACTTCTATTATTAATGTTCTTTTAAAAATAATAACAAAATTATACACAGATAAATAAACAGTAGGGAAACATGAATATATTTCAGTTTGGGAATGGAAATTGGTAAGGCATCTGCTACTAATAATGTTCTTTTAAAAATAATACCAAACTCAATTATACATAGATGAATAAACAGCAGAGCAACATAAAAGATTTCATCTTCTTTGGTTACTTGTGAAGTAGAGGGTATGCTAGAAGTGTATAATTGAGTTTGGTACTATTTTTAAAAGAACATTATTAGTAGAAGATGCCTTACAAATTTTAATTCCCAGAGTGCGTCCAAAAGGTCTCTTCTAAGATACCTATATTTCACAAACTGAAATATACTCATGTTTCCCCACTGTTTATTTATCTGTGTATAATTGAGTTTGGTGTTATTTCCAAAAGAACATTAATAGTAGAAGGTACCTTAGAAATTTCAGTTCTTAGAGTGCGTCCAAAAGGTCTCTTCTAACATACCTATATTTCACAAACTGAAATATATTCATGTTTCCCTACTGTTTGTTCATCTGTGAATAATTGAGTTTGTTATTATTTTTAAAAGAACATTAATAATAGAAGGTACCTTAGAAATTTGAGTTCCCAGAGTGCGTCCAAAAGTTCTCTTCTAGCATGCCCTATACTTCACAAGTAACCGAAGAAGATGAAATCTTTTTATACTGCTCTGCTGTTCATTCATCTGTGTATAATAGAGTTTGGTATTATTTTTAAAAGAACAATATTAGTAGAAGATGCCTTACCAATTTCCATTCCCAGAGTGCGTCCAAAAGGTCTCTTCTAAGATACCTATATTTCACTAACTGAAATATACTCATGTTTCCTTGCTGTTTATTTATCTGTGTATAATTGAGTCTGGTGTTATTTTTAAAAGAACATTAATAGTAGAAGGAACCTTAGAAATTTCAGTTCTCAGAGTGCGTCCAAAAGGTCTCTTCTAGCATACCCTATACTTCACAAGTTACTGAAGAAGATGTAATCTTTTTATGCTGCTCTGCTGTTTATTAATCTGTGTATAATTGAGTTTGGTATTATTTTTAAAAGAACATTATTAGTAGAAGATGCCTTACCAATTTCCATTCCCAGAGTTCGTCCAAAAGTTCTCTTCTAAGATACCTATATTTCACAAACTGAAATATATTCATGTTTCCCTACTGTTTATTTATCAGTGTATAACTGAGTTTGTTATTATTTTTAAAAGAACATTATTAGTAGAAGATGCCTTACAAGTTTCAATTCCCAGAGTGCGTCCAAAAGGTATAATCTAACAGCCCGACTGGGTAAATTCACCCATCTTTTCATGCTTCCCATCAGTCTCTTTACTTGTGTATAATTGAGTTTTCTGTTCTTTTTGAAAGAACATATATGGAAGAATATTTTCTGAAAATTTCAATCGTCAGGGTGCGTCCAAAATATAAAATATTTCACCCCTCATATTGCGAAAATTCTTCATTTACATTTCGGTTCGTTTTTCGGGAATAATGAATGGATAGTGTTGGGTTAATTTTATATTGAGTACATAATTAGAACATTTTTGATGTTTAACGGTTATTTTGCAAAAATTAACCACCAAAACATCGAAAATATAGAAAAATTAAAATTTTCGACTTCGGAAAAATCGTGTTACATTTGGCAACACTGCGCAGAAGTTGGAGGTTATGTCGGGTTAGGTCGGGTCATATAACTAATACTACTATAATGCTAATAGCATAGACCGAAGGGACGCAAACACTGAGAGACGGCTATATCATGCAATGTAAATCTGCATAAGTCTGTCCCTTCTCGAAGGTACCTAATTACCCTCTACTTTTGTACCATGGTCTTGCACATGGAGGGAATAAATGGCTCCGGCATTGTGATGCTATCAGCTGATCTTGAAAGTTGTAAGGTTATAAAGTTATTTATCAATTTCTAGCTATCAATTTAAATATATTCAATACCATTATTTTCAACTCAACAATTACAACAAGATAGAAATAAATATATTAATCGACAAATCGAAATAATACAATTTTTTCTTATATGACAACGTAAATAAAAATGAACTGCGTGTGTTTGTTCTCTTAGAATACCCAATAACGCGGTGTACGCGGCTTTAGGAACGCATGCGCTTGACGATCCCGGCCCCTTCGACGAAGAAAGACAAAAAATTTCCTATTTCACTCTCTCCGTGATACCTCCACTTATGGGCATTAGCATTATAGTAGTATTAGATATATGGTCGGGTATTTCGCGTCGGCTAACGGAACGCCGGTGGTTACGTCTTCATAACCCAAGCACAGAATATATAAACATAGAAAAAGGTTATATATTCTGTGGTATAGGTACGAAAATTTTAGTTGTTCAGGGGGTACGACCAACGAATATACAACACATATAAAACGATATTTCCTATGTAACGATTCAGAGGTGTAGGGAAAACGGATACGCATGGCTTTTCGATCGTTTGGGCGTCACTTACGGCACTGGACATCGAGAGTGATACCAAGTTGAATCCTATGGTTTTTCGAGCAATACCGAACGCAGGAAGGCTGCATTTAATCATTGTAATCACGAATAATATATGGTCAGATTCTTCATGTGAATATTGAAAATGCAGGAACTCAAAATAAAGCGCGGAATCGTGAAATGAGTAAATCTCAAAATTTTCACTTAGCACCTTAAAAACATAAGGGAAAACCAGAAAATTTCAACAACCGTTGAAGAATTCGTCCTATTACTTATTCCCACTTATTGTCCTCTTTCTTTATGAAAATGCTTTTGGGGGAAAAAAAAATTTAAAACCTTTCAAAATTTTTTTTAAAGGCCCCCTTTTTTTTTAAATTTTTCCCCCAAAATTTTAAAAAAAAAAAAAAATTTTTCCCTTTGGAAAATAATTTTAAGGAAACCTTTTTGGGTTTAAATTTTTTAAAAAAATTTTTTTCTTAATTAATTTTTTGGGGTTTAAAAAAAAAAAGGGGGGAAAAAACCCAAATTTTTTTTTTTGGCCCCCTTTAAAAATTTTAAAAAAAAAAAAATTTTTTTTTTGGGCGGGGAAGGGGTTTTTTTAAAAAAAAAACCCGGGAGGGGGGGTTTTTTTTAAAAAAAAAAAAAAAAAACAAAATTTAAAAATTTTCCCCCCCTTTTGTTTTTTTTTTAAAAACCTTTTTTTTTTTTAAAATTAAAAAATTTTTTTAAATTTTTCCAAATTTTTTTTCCCCAATATTTCCCAAGGAAAAAATTTTTAAAAAATTTTTTTTTAAAAAAAATTTTTTTTTTAAAAAGGGGAAAAAATTTTTAAAAAAAAAATTTTAAATTTTTTTTTTAAAAAAAGGGTTTTCCCCCAAAAAAAAAAATTTTTTCCCCAAACCCTTTCCTTTTTTTTAAAAATTTTTTAAAAAAATTTTCCCCCAAATTTTTTGGAAATTTGGGGCCTTTGGAAAAAATTTTTTTGGGAAAAAAATTTTTTAAAAATTTTTTTAAAAAATTTTTTTAAAAAAAAATTGCCCCCCTTTTCAACGTTACTCTTCTTTTCTCGTTCTTACAATTCTACAATGACCGCAGTCAATTCAAAGTAGCCGATACATGACGTCTTTCAACACCCTGCGACACATCAAATATGAATATATAGTACTAATATTTTTGATGTCAGATCGTGAGTTCATCGTTAAGGAATCACTTTTTATATGGTGCATCTCAAGGAAAGCTCTCTTACTCAAATTACCCTCAACATCCAGGATCACAACATTCTCCCAATCCACACTATGACTAGTACTCTCTAACATGTTCTGCCAAAGCACAAACTTTTTTTGGATTTTTTATGTCACTTTTATGTTGTGTTAACCGCTTTTTTAACTGTTGTGACGTTTGTCCTACATAGCATAATTCACATGAAGAACATTGAACCTTGTATACTACGTTTTTGCATTTTAAGATTGGTGTTTTATCTTTCATTGAACTGAACAGTCTACCTAGCAGGAACTCATTTCTTGTTGCCACTTTTAATCGATCGTCAGAAAATAACCTCTTAAGAGGACCAGTAATGTTCTGTATTAGTGGTAAGGATGTAAACTTTAAGTTATCATTGTTATGTGTATTGTTATTACGGACAGAGGTTCTCAACTCCAAACGGGAGTCCACACCCATGTCCTCTTGATTACCTATGATGTTAACAATCTGTTCATTGCCAAAAGTTGCAGTACTATAAATAAGTTTTGTTAGTAGGCCCCTTGGGTAACCATTCGTACATAATATATCATATAATATTCTCAAATTTTTCTGTAGCAATGATGGATGAGATATACGTATTACTCTGTTCTTCATTCCTAAAACCAGGTTTACTTTTTGTTTTATTGGGTGACTTGAATGAAAATGTAAGTATCTACCTGACGACATCGGTTTCCTATACCAATCCACTAAGAGAGAGTTGTTATTGTTTCTGATTACCTTAGTGTCTAAAAAAGGAACTGCGTTATCCGTTTCTCTTTCTACTGTAAATTGAATATGTTGACAATAATTATTAAACTTCTCGAGAATAAACTCTATTCGATCACTTGGAACCGTGCAGAAAATGTCATCAACATACTTCTTTATTATTGGAATTTCAAATGGTATGGTTTCAAGAACTCTATCCAAAATAAAATCCATCACTATTTTTGCTAAAATTGGACTTAGAGTGGAACCCATTGGTGACCCAAACACCTGACTATATATCGTATCGTTAAACACAAAGTAATTCGAAGAAAAAAGAAACTTAATGATCGAAATAAATTGATCCTTCGGTATACTTATATATATATATATATAATCGGAATCTCGGAATCGGTTGCACCAATTTTCATGAAATTTGGCATATAGGGGGATTTGGGGATGAAAAATCGATCTAGCTAGGTGTCATTCTTCCCGAATTTCCCGTTCACCCCGTTTTCGGAATAAAAAGAAAAAATAGTTGCGCCATCTCGTAGAGGGTAGCGTAATCAATGTTTGATATTGTTTGGTATGAAGGTAAGGTAGATCCCTAATTTTCAAAAGGGATTTGAAAAACATAATCAATGCTTTCCCTTCTGAATAGTTAAGGTTCTTTTCTATCTTTTCAAAGAAAATATTCGAGTCCAGTTTTTATGCAGGGCATGTCCTTCTTTCAACCGAAAATCCGAAACACACGAAATATTGTGTGGAAAGAAATATTACCAAAATCGAAATGAATGTTCATTTATTTGTTTATATATCTATAATATTGAGTAATTTGTTGACTGGATAAGCATAAACTGGGTTTTTAGCGATGATTTTTCCCAGTAAAATGTTCGATTTATTTAACGTTTCCTTTTTTCAAAACTAACTACGGTAGATCTCCAAATAGGCGAGTTTTCCGACGCAACCATCCGAAATTTGCCTTACATAGTTACTATATTATAAATAATAAGTGCAGCTAGAGATAATATTCTTTGAATACAATAACATACCACTATATCCCATCGCATATACATTCTTCTGTACTTATTAGTTTGTAGAGTTTATATACCACCGAATGGGTATTATGAAGAACATAAGCCAAACGAGCGAAGCTCGGTCATCCAGGTACTAGTTTTTTATATTGCTAACATTATACCCGTTCGATATCCGAAATTCAAACCTGTCAGAATAATTGTTGGTGCAACATATCCTACTTAGCACATACACATACATATGTACCTATACATTTACTGGTTCATCGGACATTATTTGGTTTTCTTTTGTAAAATATCTCATTCACGCAATCATTGAACGAACATATTCGATATGTTTGGTCTCACTGCCTCTGTGCATCAAATTGATCGTCCAAGTTGATAAGTAACAATTTGCCGAATTTTTATTCTGTGAAGTCTCTAGAAAATCAGGAATATTTATTCTTGGAAAAGAGCAATCTTTTTTTGTCTACGTCATAAGTTAAAATGTATTGAAAACTTCAAGACATTTGAAAGCTTTTCATTTATACAAATAAGTATATTTGGTACATTTTTATTACTGCGTTTTACCATCTTATTATTAAATTGCAATTCGCCAATAACATAAAAAAATAATACAAAAATACAGAAAACAGAAAAAAAATAGAGAAAAATTGTCCTTCTAAATTTCCCAAAATTCTCTTTTAACGGATTGAAGAAATAATATTTGTGACAATTTTTTCCCTTTCAATCTATTCCGTTGTTGTGTTAGTGTTTGGCCCGCTTTAGAGAATAAGCGTTCAGATGGCACAGAAGTTGCAACAACAGACAAATATTTTTTTGCTAGTTTTGAAAGATTAGGGTATGTTTCTTTGTTACATTCCCACCACCTCAATGGATTTTCTTCAAGTCGTACAATCGAATTTTTTAGATATAATGTCATTTCTGAAGTTTTGTCTGTTTGAAATGAATTAGTGCTCAATAACTTTTGATGTTCCGACCATAAACTAAATTTTCCTCCTTCTGCAAATAAAATGAATTGATATGTGTGTTAATAAAAAATTATTACCTTACCTTGTGCTTCTTCGGTACTTGGTGTTGTTTTTCGATTTGTGGGTTGAGGTGAATTTTCGTTCAAAGAATCATTCACGAGTTTCACCGCTGCCGAACAATTAAGAGGATTTTCAAAGTATAATTTCTTGAATCTCGGGTCTAGAAGATTGGCTATGGCCAACAGTTGAACCTGTTCCGCAGAACCCATTCTTTTATCCAACTCATTTTTCAAAGCGCACTTCAAGTCAATTGCTATTATGCTATCTACGGTGATCTCTGCTGAATTTATCGACCGTCGTAAGTTGTATGCCATTGGTATGACCATACTTGAAGTGCTGTACTTCTCACCTGAAATTTCTTTGGTGGCAACTTCTAACGGCAACAGAACCTTTTTAACGTTATGCAATTCCTGCACTTCTCTAGCCGATATCATGAGTGGAGCAGAGGGATATCTGTTTAAAATTGAATTTACGAATTCCCGAAGCTCCAGAAATCTAACGATCATATCGTAAGTCGAATTCCACCTAGTACAAACTTACGGTACGGTGAAACCGTTACCTTTACATATTTTAACAATATTATTGTAACAAAAAATGATTACTATTATTACCATGATCTGAACCATACTGTGCATTGGTACCGGTACCTCCAATACCAACTATCGACAACACATGCTCATTTATTCTGGTAAAGACTCCTCCATTTGATGTTCATGGCCCACCTCCCGTTTTTTAAAGATTCTGCTTATGGTCAAATTCTTTCTTCGCGTTTTTCTTCAGGAATTCCCATTTGCTCCTTAGCGTTTTCGCGGTTCTACCTGTTCCACAAACTGCATTGAAGCGGGCTTCAATTCTCCCCCATTCTGCTTCTTTCATGCTGTTTGTTACAGCGTTTGTCTTTTTGCTTTCTAGAATGATAATTCGTTACACAATGAATAAAAAATGAAAATCCGAAGTAATACATTGTGAATTTTGATCACATTTACTCACCGCCTTTATCTTTTAGTTCTTCAACCAACAAGTACGTCCACTCCATTTGGCGAAAAATTGTTGCATCGCTTTTTCCCCATGATCTGTTTTCGATATACCGGGATAATACAACGAAATAACACCGCGCTTAGTCAAAACGCAAATGATAAAATGTCAAACATTCGGTGAATGAGAGATTCAGATCATAGAAGAATGACAACGAAGTGCTTGTTTTGAACTAATTACAGGATATACTCCGAATAACTATACCACCGTTTGATGACAGTTATAGAACGCAACATGAGTTATTTTTCGGATTAACGTCGAACTAAAATATACAGAGAATAACTATCACCTGTTATACTTTAATTGTAGAACGGGCCCTAAATAAAATTTCAACACGCCAAATCCGCTATAACTCGATCAATTCATCGAACCGATAATTTAGCGCCACTTTCTATGATGTGTTAACGATTTACGTTCATCGCAAAAATTCAATCTAATACTCGTACTTAGGATCGATTCATTTGTCAACATCGCATTTTTTCATAAATTCGCAGCCATCTTCGACTGTTTGTTTTTCGCAACTTTGATAGCTACTGGTTTTTAGGTTAAAATATGCAAACTTTTTGAAGTAACATAACTTTAATAAGGCAGGCATTCAAAAAAAGATGCTGATAGTTTTGGAATCAGAAAGAAAAACGGGATTGAATGGTCATATTTCAATTACACTTAATGTTGAATATTTGATATTTTCAGATTTCGAAGTTTCAAACTTTAAAGCCCCCTAAATTTGTTTTTACACATCTCTTAAGTTTGAGTGTGGTGTGACCTAAAACTAGAGGAAACAACCACATTTCTCGTTTACCTGTAAGTACTAATGTTTACATAGATACCGCAATCGAAAGCAGTGGCGGACTAAGCTCGTCAGAGGCCCGGGGCGGCAAAGCTGAATGAGTCCCCCCAGTTTTAAAAAGATGTAGTTTTAAAGCTTTTTATTCAGTTCACATTTGTATGTATAAATGTCTATGTTTATTTCGTCAAAGTCTGGTAAGTGTAATATAAATTCGACCGTCTTTCATCAAAATTCCGCTGCTTGTCAGTTAGGTATTCGTCGGACAAAGTTGCCGTCCTCTAAAAACGTCATCACGCTGATGAGGACGGTAACAAATGGACGAGTAGCTAACGGCACAATGTTGCCATTTTCGACATATTTCAACTGTTACAGCGTGTGAAGATTTGGAAGAACAGATACGGTTCTGCCCAGCCGAAAATCTTTTGATTAATTTGACAGACCGGACTGACAGTACTTTTTATCCATTTTCAGTAATAATTTATTATTGAAGTAAAAAATTTCGTCTTATTTCAATTACTGCGTTCAAGTCTTCGTTACTCAAAACAAATACTATATGAAAAAGTAATTTATACAGGCTCGTTACTTTTATGAAACTCTATCTAATTGTACACTTTTCATTTCTGGAAAGTCCATATTCGATAAAATGTTATACATATATACTAGAATAAAAAAGGTTATTGGAAGAAGAGGCAGATTTGGCAAAGGTAATGAAGAGGCGAAGACCAAACCTGCCTGCAAGTTTGGAATCTAGAACCGGGGAAGTAAAGTTATGCGACTAATAGAAAGAACCATAGAAAAAACTGAATTAGAAAATGAACCATTAAGACTGCAGATCATTAAATTCAAAAAGGGAATTAGAAATAGATTAAACATGTTTGTGTTTCAATTAATGTTCCCTTCATTATAATGTCATCAGTACTTATGTATTTCATCAGATATACATTTGGAGTGAACAAGTGTTACGACGATACAGTGGACTGTATTTTGCACTGTTGTGCCAGATCTTGAGCGTTTTGTAAAAAAAAATGAAAACTGATGGTACGTCTGTATTGTACGACGGTCGATGGCAAAATAGACCGAGAATAATCGTATGACGAACGAACACAATCCCCGACAACCACGGTCCCCACCTTTTACTTAGATGTACCATGGCCAGCGCTGCCAGATGAATTTTAGTGAGATCAGTAGGTAGTTCAGCGAAAATCAGTAGATTGCACTACATGATGCTACAAAAATCAGTAGATCGATTTTTGAACATTTTTCAAATAATGGTATTCCTTTATACTCTCCACGATAAAACTTTTGAATTTATGAAGTCATAAAGAGTAGTTATTCACATAAAAATATCATAATAATGAAAAAAAATCGAAAATTTCAGAATATATAAAATTTAATTATAAAGTCTTAAGATTTACAGTAAACAAATAAATATCTGACATTCTTAGTTGTTTACTTTTGAATTGACGAAGTCTTTTGTGTGAAGGAGACCGATAATACTTTTCGTTGAAAGTGTATTCCTCTGTTTTGTCTTTAAGATATTAACTTTTAAAAATATTCGTTCCACGTTTGCTGATGAATGGGGTAAAATTAAAATATTAAAAACAAATTCAGTTAATGTTTCGTAATGTTCGTAATGGTCGAAGGACCAATTTTTTTTTAACGAATTTATTGGAATTAAACGATATAATGCTATGAGCTGATTGAAATAGTAACGATTTCACTGGCCGTCGGTCGTCTTCAACGTTCGGATCGCTTCTGATGCATCGTTGTTGTTTTTAAGAATCGGGTGGTCTGGTAGGCGCCTTATCCCAACATTGCGGCCAGGGACGGCGCAGCCGCACTTGCGTCGTAACATACCGCCGGCCTTGAAAATTTAATTTTCAACTGGGAGTATGCACACTTTGTTGTTTGGGCGACGGATAACTCCTGACGATGTTTGAACGGTAACAACTCGTATGACGCCATCATTACCAGGATGAATATCTTGGATTCGTCCGATTTTCCAACATAGAGGAGGCACGTTGTCTTCCTTCAATAACACGAGGGACCCAATAACGACTTCCTTATGATTTTCGCCGAATTTCCACTTGGATCTTTGCTGCAAGTTGTGGAGATACTCGCGTGACCATCGAGTCCAAAAGTGTTGCCTCATTTTTTCGATGAGGTGATATTTACGAAGGCGGTTATCTGGTGTCTCTTTTACATCATCGTCTACGATGCCCGTCAGTTTTGAGCCAATGAGAAAATGTCCTGGTGTGAGCGTTTCTAAGTCGGAAGGATCGTTGGATAAGGGACAAATCGGACGGGAATTAAGTATCGCCTCTATATCGGTTAAAACAGAGTAAAAATATTCGTAAGAGAGATTGCTAATGTGAAGTATGCGAAGTAAATGCTTTTTCATTAATTTGACTGATGCCTCCCAAAGTCCTCCAAAATTGGGAGCGCGTGGTGGAATGAAATGCCAAATAATTTTATTGTCTAGCAAGTATTGACGTATAATCGGGTCTTCTTGTAAATTTAATAAACGATTGTTTGTGTTCTTAAGATAGTTGTAAGAACCGACAAAATTGAGACCGTTATCGGAATAAATATTCTTGCAAATACCACGACGAGCGATAAAACGTTTCAAGGACATCAAGAAGCTTAAAACAAATCATACAATTCCGTATATATTTACGGACGATACTTCTGCCACTTAAAGGCCAAAATTTTGATCTAACTGATGAAAGCACAGCTTGTGTTCCTCCATGCAAAGTACGCTTATGTTCGTATTCGATTATCAACCGAGTAAAATGGTGAAGTTTCGGCAATAATATTGGAAACTTCTGATCATACGATAAATTTGCATTTTGCAATCGTCCGCCTACCCTTAAAATACCTTCATGGTCGACGAACGGATTGAGCGGTGCGATTTTACTTCTTCTGGAGACTGCTCCTTTGGTAAGAATACGATTAATGTCATCACAAAAACTGAGGCTTTGAACAAATTTAACAAGTTTTTTTTCTGCTTCGACTATTTCAGACGGGGTTAAATCACCGCGAGTGCGTTTCAATTTATCGGATTTGCAATTGACAATGAATCTCAAACAAAATGCTGCGACGCGATGTAACTTAGTTAAAGTTGAATAACGTTCGATTAAATTCAATGGTTCTACATTAATTTCCGAATTAGCTAAAACTCTGATTTTCTTTAACTCGGACACGTCGTTCGAATTTAACGCGATGTCCCCTTTCAAGGGCCAGTAGGTTTCATCTTTGCCTAACCATAGAGGTCCTCTAAACCAAATAGATTGTGAATCATTCATTTGTGCTATAGTACAACCACGAGAAATATAATCGGCTGGATTTTCAGCAGTTGGTACGTGATTCCAATTCGAGTTGATAGTCGAGTCTTTGATTTCCGTTACACGATGGGCTACAAAGTCTTTAATTCCGATGGTTCACGCATAAGCCAATGTAAGACGACTGTAGAATCCGTCCATAAATACGTTTTGTTGATATCAATATGAAGATGACATGTTATTTTTGCTAGTAAACGTGATAAAGTCAAAGCGCCGCATAATTCTAATTTAGGTATTGTGATTGTCTTCAAAGGTGCAACCCGCGATTTTGCACATAATAGTTGGGTAGAAATGATTCCATGTGCATCAACGGTACGAAAATATAGACAGGCTCCATAAGCTGTTTGAGAAGCGTCAGAGAAACCATGAATCTCGATTTGAATGTATTTTGAAAGTAGAACGTGTCTTGGTATGGATAACATTATCAAATCTCTCAGGCATTCGACAAAATCATAGTATTTAGAGACTATGCCGGCAGGAGCTGGCTCATCCCAATCCACTTTGGACTTCCACAGTTCCTGGAGCATGACCTTGGCTTGGATAATGAACGGACATATTAAGCCTAGGGGAATTCAGTACCAAACATTGGCGAATTATCAGCTAGTTTGATTTTTCTATATTGCGCCAAAAATCTTCGATATTCATGGCTGGGGAAGTATTCGTCAATTGAGTATTTCTCAGTAACCTCCATTCATTGTCCAGTTCTTGAAATTTTTCAGGACCCACTATATTGGGAAAATGTTTCGCAAGATTGAGAATACTGGCACTGTGACCTTGTAAAACATTTTCAGGTGCTAAAAGTGATATGTTTTTAGTACGTCGTCTTGAAAATCGAATCTTTGGCGAATCTGTTTCACACTTTCTATAAAAATCTAAACAACGGCTCCTCAATACGTGAGCATCATTTTCAGATACCTCCTGAATTTTCAGAGCTATATCAGTACCCAAATAAATCGCATTAATTGGAAGATGGAGTGAGTGGTCTTCAAAATCAAGTTGTTCTATCGGTTTTTTGATTTTTTGGATTTCTAAGATGTCTCGTTTTATGAAACATTCGAGTATGGTTTTATAAACTGTTATAATTCTTTCATGTAAATGATGAATTTGAGGATGCTCCGATTGCATTTCTTTATTTAATTTATTGAAGAAGGGAGAACGAATTTTAAGAACTGGAAGAACATTTTGGTGAGTGGATTTCGAAGGCTGCTCAAAATATTTTCCGCAGCTTGAATATGGTCTTCATAAATTACATCTGTGAAAAAGAGTATCAGAGCATCGTATTGTTCCAAAATTCGGTTTACAACAGCTTCTAGAGACAACCAACGAGTTTGAGCAGGATGGAGAATCTTATGTATTTTAGTGTTTGTGAAAATTTGAAATTCTTTCAGTGTTTCTACTCGTTTGGGACTGTTTGAAAAATAATTATAGATATTCCGCGCCAGATCTTCCACGGCTCTTGGCAATGCAAATCCAATTAAATTTTCTTTATATGGAATGGTATGCTTTTCAAAAAAGGTAACAATTTCCTTGAAAAGAGCCTCACTCGTGCCCTCCTTCATAGGTATGAGAGTAAGAAATACGTCTTGGACCCTGAAATTATTTTTTTTTTTCAAAATAAGAATACGAATTTTAATAGTTAACTCACCTATTATCACGACGAAATCGGCCAACTATAGACAAATGTTTTGTACAGGTCCTATCTGTAGATTCATCAATAATAATTGAAAATTTGTTATGCCTCAAAAATTCATGAATATCATTCTGATTCTTTTTTCCTATTACATTTTTGACGATGCTAGAACATTTTGTTCTACTACATTTCATTTTCTGAGCAATTTCTGAATCTGGACATATTTTGTTAATTAATTTTGGCAAGTGTTCCATTACATTATACGCAATATTGTGTTCACTAACGAATGCTGCAAGATATAAATCTGCTTTCTTGATATCTTCTTCGATGTCTTTTTTTACAAAGCTGGTGATAGTTTGTTGTGTTTTCCTCGATTTGGCTATTTTTAAGTGACTGTCAGACCTCATATGTCTTTGTAAGGCGATTTTTCCACTACTTGCAATAAGCATGAATTTATTGCAGAAAGAACATTTAGCCTCTTCATCTGACCGTCCTTTAGTCAACCAAGCTCTGAAATGTTCCTCTTTCTCCCAGTCCTTCTTGTATTTTTGACTGTATTTAAGTCTTTTCTTTTTTGCTCCCTTTGAACTTCCTTCACCGCCCGAATTATAGTCACTCAGCTCTTCAACACTAAAAAATTAATATAAAAAATGAATATAATATGGAATTTTATAGAAAAAATAATATCACCCAGAATATTCAGTTATCCATTTACTTACCTCATATTGCGATATTATCGTTTCAAATGTTATTTAATTTTAATTTTACACCAAACACGGAATGACTAAATAAGCGTTTTTTCTTATATTTCTTATTCGGTAATTCACCGATCGTCACCTTGACCATATTATGCAGACCCCTGGCGCACACAAATTATATTATCGTGGATCGGGGAATCACAGACTGATGTGGAAGGTTCAATAATATTTTATTATATGTTATAAACGTATACATGTGAAGTTAACAACAACGTTTTGTTTGTGTCAGCCATGATGCTTCTATCCCACTTAGGTAGATTTGGCGGCAAGGCACGCCGCGCGTGAGCAGCAGATACAGTGTTGCCTATCACAAAATTTATATTGTACTTTACACATACACAGACCACGAAATTACGGAACAAAGCGAGAATACTATTTACTAGTTCATTACCTACGCTCCACACGTATAGATGGGGCCATTGACATGAAAAAATAATTTCAATTCTATATCTATATTGAAAAACATAGAGATTGGGAGTTACGTTGTGATTAAGAGGGAAGAATTTAGTAGTAAGTAGTAACGTAAAAATTCAGTAGAATCATGCTGGTCATCAGTAGATCAGTAGACAATCGGTGAAATCAGTAGTTCTACTGAAAAATCAGTAGACCTGGCAGCACTGACCGTGGCTGTTAACAACAATTTGCGGGGTTGTCATAATTTACAATAATTAAAGGTTTCTACACCCAAACAACAAGTTAATAAATTACTTTTGAAATGCCATCAACAAATTTCTAATAACATTTCTTATCACAATCAATCTCTCATTAAAATGCTATCAGTAAGTATGCATTTAGTGTAATGTACTATCGCAAAAAAAAAGTTTTAAATGATATATAAACACGAATTCAAATATGAATATTGAAACAAAAATGAATGTTCCGTTTAAATGAAATGAATCGAGAATCGGGTTTTCATGTTTTTATATTTCTCATTGTTGTTTCAATTTTGAAAGTCAGTATAATAAAAGTGTACTATCTAGAATGTAATGGCGCATCCAGACGTACACGAACATTCGCGTCGGAAAACCTGTCAGTTTTGAAGATTTAAATGAGGCTTAGAGCCAATAAACAAGAGTAAATCCACCATTTTGGTCGATTTTCGCCTGATTCTGTCGGTATTTTCGAACTAAATCAGACCCATAATGGGGCTTTAACTACTTTGTCAATAATCGACCTGCTACTGTTTGGGGTTCGTCTAGTTTCCAATAAATATCGGTGTTTGGGAGACGAATTTGGGAGGTAGCCATTACCCAATAAAATAATAAAGTTTTGTTTGCATTGGTGCCGACAAAACGAAAACCCATTCAGGCACTTCCTCGGAAACCGACAGGACTCACGCTTCAGGCGTTTTGTGTGAAAACATCCGAACTTGAGTAGGAACTTGAAAGAATTCCCATAAATAATATTTTACGACGCGAATCTGCGTGTACATCTGGATGCGCCATTAGAAAATATCTTTAATTTATTAACAATTATTTTTCGTGCACACCTACGTTATTTTATAAAAGCTGAAAGTTTGTCAGCGCATACTCCCAACACAGGTAAGAACGATGGACCATTATGAAGTTTGGGTTACAGTGGCTTTGGCAGGTAAACGTCACTAAAGGTGTGTAAAATACCGATTTAAATACATCAAATAATAAAGTGTGATTTTTTGGTATTACCTTTAGAATATTATTAAAAATCACGTTATTCATTGCCAGACACTTAACATTGTGGCAATCCCTTGCCAGACACCCTTAATGTTCATGAAATTATAATTGTACTTACGTTACAGTATAAAAGTTGATTTTTATAAATAATACCAAGGTATTAAGCAGATGATGTTTCCTCATTAGCCAGACACTTTCGATAGTTCCAACCACTTGCCAGACAAGCATATAGGGTAGCTGAAGCAGAGCGCGAGGCAGTATGCATATGTATGGGTGCGAGTGAAATAGCGAATTAAGTCTACTGCGATCCCTCACTGCGCAGTTGTTATTTCTACTGATAGTCTATGTAAATTTAAAAACATTTTAAGAAAATACATTTGATGCTACAACTACCTTAAATTATTAAAAATTTTAATTTATACTGTCAATAAGAGGTTTAAAAAAAGCCAAATAAAATATTTCTTAAAAATTTAATGAAAAATTGGTTAATAATATTACAAGTTATTATAAAGGATAAAAAAATTGATTGATGACATTATATATATTTATAGAGTATAAAAGACAATATTATTTCATGCTTTATCATTATCATCACCAATGTTCATTTTCTTCGTCACTGTTACTCCATTCGATATCTTCTTCTTCGTCAGTTTCTGTCAAAATGTAAAAAAGTTAATGGGATTAAAAATGAATAATAGATTGAAGTATTTATACCTGAGACAGTTTTCAGAGAATCTATAACGAAATTTGGTAACTGATCACCTTCGAACCATTTAAAATGGTACTGATTATTTTCGAGTACCCATCCATTATTCTCGGGTTGATAAATGGTTGGAATTTGCTGATTTGCATTATTCCAAATGCTTGACACATAGTTGGCTCGCAGAAATTGTTGTAGCAGTTCGGATTTACACGGTGGCAGACTACTAGCATCGAAATTTCGTAGTTTTTTACGACTGAACGCTTCATTAATATCTGAAACCTGATACGTATCAATAAATAGTTGTAGTCGTGCTGCATTAACATCAATTATCGAACCGACATTATATACCTCACATATAAACTGTTGAATAATATCAAAAATTCTTTGTCGTTCATTATCATTTTCGAATAATTCGTTTTTACCTAATTTAATGAAAGCTTTTTGATATTCTTCCGTTCTTTTTAATATTCTAAACGGCTTTAACTTTCCTTTTCGGAAAAATGCGGGATTATAATCACACCCTGTAATCGCATGGAATCCTGGCAAGCTCTTACAAAAGATTTTCCTAATTTGACATATATCTCCGTAAGGTCTATGTACCTCAAGTTGTTTCAGTGCCTATCAGCATCCAAATACGTGAATCATTTTGTAGATGGTGCATATGACCAAGCATAATAGCTACAATGTCAGTGTCGACACTTCTGATCACAATATTCACTTGATTTGAAATACTGCACGCATGGTAGACTATTGTAGTGTCAGCCTCTTCATGTTCTGGACATGATAACTCTTCTACAACCCTTGTTACTATCTTGTTAGAAGCATCAACAACAAAAGAATGGCACTGTTTCGAATTGATGTGAATAGTTTTGTTTCCAATAAAGGTATTACTTCATCACTGGCCCAATGCAAATGAAAAAATCTACCAGCGCTTGTTTAAAATTTGAATTTTTCAATTCTTTTGTAAAATCACTCGGACGTGTTTGATCAGGTCCAGTTATGGTGTAGCTCAATTGTGCTGATTCTAAACGCTGAGAATGTTCGTAATCTTTAATCGATGGAGTCAGGTATTGATCGAAAATAACGTCAATTCTCGGCGCTTTGAATTTGGTAACCATTTGTAACATTTTCTTAGAAATTCCCCCAAACTTATTTGGAACATTTTTCATTGTATGTAATAAAAAAAACCCATCAATTATCACGACATCTATAGTAGTTGGTGGCTGATGCTGGATCTCCTTTTCCAAACACTTCATCAAGGCAGATTTATCCGTCTTACAAATAGTACCATTTAAATGGCACATAGATAAAGGCACATCGGTAATTGGGTATGACAAAATTTTTGAGATATCCACATTGTAGTCCATCGAAATCCCCAGCATACGGCCAAACAAATCTCGTTGAATTTTACCTCTTCAATTGCACCACCGATTTTAATTTTCTTCATTTTTTCCAAATCTTTCGAGAAATTATTAAGAGCTGTTTTTAATAGATTTTTCAAATCGACTAATGTCTGTATGACATTCAGAAATAAATGTATTCCGAAGACAATAACCATTATTTTCAATATTGAGAAGAAATGACTCTACCAGTTCCGAAGCAGCTTTACCAGATGAAATGTTTATTAAATTATCTTTTGGTAGTTCCGAGCTGAATGGATTAATAAACTGTTCAAATGTTTCCATAAATTTCTTTACTTGTTTATTATTTTTCTGAATATTATGCTGATTCAAGTCCGAAGAAACATCTTGGTGAGTTTGTAGTCCCATTTCTTGGTAAACGTGGCTAATTACTGTAGATCTTACATCATGGTTTCGAGCCCACCGTTGACGGGCTGAAATTGAATTAGTAAAGTGAATAACGCCTGTCAGTCTTCGTGCAGCATCTGCATTGATAGTCTGCTCTAAAACCAGATCAATGGGTTGTCTTGAAAATTGTTTACTTGTTCTTTTAATACCGAAGTAACCTCGTTGAAATTCTTCAAATAAGTCAGTATGAGTTTCTGCTACTTTCATCAAGTTCTCAGTATATTTCACTGTCCATCTAGCATAATTCTGCTGATTACAGATAAAAATAAATTTGTCATTTTAGGTAAAACTGACTTGAAAAGTTCGAAGTCTCCAACACGTATGCTTCGTGATAGTTGTAGGTAATGATTAATCAGATTAATATAAATTACATAAAATTGTTGAGTCTTTCCATATTCACCATTGAGACTTCGTTGTTTATAAATAGAGTAATCATTGATCAATACTTTCAGCTCATCATGTTCTATATTGAATGATGACATTTTAGAGTCTTGTAGTCTGTAAAGTTCTTCAATCATATCACCTGTTACTGAAGTGTTACTCATTTCAAGAAAAGATTTAAAATGTAATATTTCTAATCCTAATGCCACAAAAGGATGTAGTCTTTTGCAGCGATTAAAATGCTTACCGTCAAGAAATCCATTTACTGATCCATTCGCCAATAAGCCACTTTCCACCATTACATTTGTTAGTCCACAGTCACTAATCACCTTACCAACTGCCTTGAAGTAAGCCATCATGATGTGAAATGGTCCTAAATGTATAAATAAATTATCATATGTAGGTTTTTCCGTTGCTTGTATTTGAGAGCGACTTTGGCTATAGCCAAGTCATATGTTACTTGAATGGATGATTTATTTAACTCTTCAGCAATTTTCTTACTTTGTTGCATAGTTTCTAAAACTACAGAATGACTTGTTGGTGAGGCATTTATCGGCGTCAAATAAGATATATGTTGCTGTAGAGTGTCAATATCATGAATCCTACAGTTAAAACCAACCCACATTGGAGTGTCACGTAATTGTAATGCATGACTAATCATCCAGATATTATCAATTTCTGTATACAATTGTAAATTATTGGGGAGTATATTTTCAATTTCATCGACCGTTAATTGTAAATTACTTGTCATTTTTGGTTTTTTCGGATAAGGAATTTCTTCTGAAGCTATTGCCTCGAAAGTTCTTCGTCTCCTCTTCTTCTTCTTTGGTGAATCGTCTCTATTAGTGGGAACCGGTGCCTCAGATATTTCAGATTCTTCAAATGTATTTAATTCGATGTTCTGATAAATTATTCCGACGGTATCATGTAAAGTGTCCTTCCCACTAGTAGTTTCAACGAATCGGTCAAAATTATCGTAAGCCAGTCCAGTACAAAGTTTAGGTGTTTTTTCAATTTTTCAGGCATAAACTTGACTTTTCAATGGAAGCATAGGTAGTTTCTGTTTCAAGTTCTTCGACACTTTGGTAGCTGACACAATGACCATATCTGTTGATTATATCTATAATTTTCCTGCTACTCGTTAAACTCTTCAGAGTCATTGCCAGCATAATATGTTTAGACGTCTTGACTAGACCATTATGAATTCCATAAATAACATCTTGACAGTAAGACCGTACTTGACGAACACATTTTAAGCTACTTTTTCGTTTCTGCCTAGAACCACCTAGGAGAGTAGAATAAAAATCATGTAATTCTTGCGGTATAGAAGCTTCACCTGCAATCAAATGCTGTACTGAAAGATTTTTAGATGGTAATTTTTTCTTTTCCATTGTCAAAATAATTTTTCGTAACATTAATGCCGCTTTTGTAAAATATTTTCAGATTTTAAGTTATCCAATAATTTTTCGTCAACAGTCTTCAGATAATTGGGAGCTATAATTTTTTATTTCCGATTGTAAAGAATTTAATGGCTTTAGAAAACTTTTTATCAATTTTTTCTTCAAGGTGTTGTGCAGTAAAAGCAACATCTATTTCAATGGAATTCTCTGCATAAATTCTCTCCAACGAATCAGTATATAATTCATGTAAATATATTAATAAATGACAGCGTCCGTTGTTAATAATATCTTCTTCTATGATGCTACTAATTTCATTAAACGCTTCTTGGTTGTACTCTCGATGCTGATGCCAATCACTTTTAACAGATATTTTCGCCAACGAAAATATTTTATTATTAAACTGAATTCTACATGGAGTATGATAGTATATTTTCGGACCAGCAATACTTTCCAATTTACTTAATAACTCATTATACTCTTCTTTATTTTCGATGCTAGACATTATGCGAGACTGAAATTGATTTCTATCACCTTCATGGAGTGAAAGCATTTTGATCTCAATTGTTTCTTTTTTTTATTGCAAAATATACAAATATCTTCACTCACGTCAACACTGGTGTCACTTTGAAATGAACTATTTACTTCAGCGGTTGTATTAGCATTTTCACTCACCTCTTCAAGTTCACTAATATCCTGGGAAGGTTGAGGTTCTGTTGATTGAGAAGCTGAAGGACGTTGTGATACAGTTAACTCAGCCAAATGCGATGAACTTGGTAATGAATCGTCTTTTGATGTTTTAACGTCTTTCGATATTTCTTTCTTGTTCTGTTTCAACAGTCTTTGGAAAATTTTTTGGTTCTGAGGTAAAATATTTTTTCATTAGTCCTGTGAATGATTTGTAACATTCCTGTGATAACCACCCTCTGTATATTCACGTGGAAGAATGATGTCATTATACTTCAGGTTATGTTTTTTCGCAATTTTAAAATTAATTCACATTTTGTCAATGTCTCGTCCGAAAATAATGTTATTTTCCCACTACTTTTGTTGCAAATAAATATATGGGTTGGGAGGAAATTACTCAAATATGAATATTATAGAAATATTGAAATAGGTATTATAAGAACGTTATTACAGAGGTCTATTATATGGATAAATCAAAATATACAAATATGTTGATATGTAATAAAATATTGTAAGTTTTCTCGGACGGGATAATGTATTTGACCATTATTAATCGGGGTATACGTTCGTTCCATATTGCTAGAAACCTATAAAGGAAAGAAAGCGTTCTGACTTTTCGCCGGGATCACGCCAAGCTTCATCGGAGATGTTTACGCTGTAAGATATAGACGGAAACTGATGGAAATTTATTGATCGGGCACTTTTCTTTTCACGTTGAGCCTAGGCGCCTTACGTATATAGTATCAAGAATTATTTAGTCGGAATTTTTGCAACAGAATCATCTTGGCACGTTTACCATGCCAAGAGAACGGAAATGTTTGGAGGGTGCTTAAATGAAAGCGTTCCTTATGAAAGTTCTTTGGTGTGTTTGGGCTTTCAAACGATAATTATAACTCATCATTGACATAAACTCAATGATGCCGATGGGGTTTCCCAAATCTCGTTTTATGATCGAATTTCTCACAAACCAGGGAGCTTTTGTAATTTTCCTCAAGATTTTATTTTCTAACGATTGTGAAGATTTTTCATTCTGTCCGTAATTTTTATCCATGAAGGTGCAGCATAGGTAATTGAAGGCCGTATTATATTAAAGTACAATTTTAATTTGTTCTTGATACTCAAAATTTTGTTGTTCATCAAAGGATAAAGTTTATTCATAAGTGATCTTCCAATATTTAAACGGTGACGTGCGTTGATATTCCATTTTAGATGGGTGTCATAAAGTATCCCCAGGTATTTTATATGTTTATCTTGCGATGGAATACGAATATCATAAATTTTGACTTTTTTTGGAATTTTCATTTTCCGTCTATTTTTGCGAAAAATGATTGCTTGAGTTTTAGAAACGTTCAGTTTTATTTTCCATAATTTGCATCATTTCATAATTTTGACCAAGTGATTTTGAAGTCGGGCCGAAACTGTAGATTCATATGGTGATGCCGAAATAATAGCAGTATCATCTGCATATAAAAATAATTTATTTTTGTCATCCCTCGGTATGTCTGCGGTATACAAATTATACAGTAGCGGCGACAAACAGGAGCCATGGGGTACACCTGCTTCGATATTTCTAACGGAAGATGAAATTCCGTTGATCTTTGTAACAAAAGTACGATCCGAAAGGTATGAATGAAGTAATTCATTCATGTGTATTGGGAAACCCATATCTATAAATTTTGAAATTAAACCTTCATGCCAAACTCTATCGAAGGCCACATCCAGCATTACCGCTCCTAGTTTCCATCTTTTCCGAAAATTGCTTTCAATAAAATTCGTCAACCTCATAGTTTGAAGAGTTGTACAAAGTTGTTCTCTGAAGCCGAATTGTTCTTCAGGAAGAACCCATTTGTTTGTGCTAAAATTTTTAATTCGAAGAACCATCACCTTTTCCGCGACTTATGGGTCGACAGTTATCGAAAATTTTGGCGGATACGCCTCCTTTCGGAATTGGAATAACGACAGCGTGTTTAAAACACGATGGAAAATGATGCAATCTAAACATTGCGTTGACGATATTTGTTATTTCAACAAATTGTTTCGTTAGTAAATTCTTCAACGATTTATTGTTGATACCGTCGTATCCAGGAGCCTTTTTGTTATTTGAATTGGATATTATACTTCTGATTTCTTGTGGTGTTGTAAACTGGAATTTTGAGTCTGGATTCGTACGTTTCATCCAAGCAATGTTTCTTTTAATTTCGGAAATTTTATCCGGAAAAGAATGAAGACATTTTCAGTAAATCGAATTTCTAAATTGTCTGCGAAATATTCTGCTTTTTCTTTCGGGTTTTCTATGATTTGATTTGGAAGTACGATAGGCGACGTAGAAAGGTTTTTCACTCCCTTGGTCAAAGGGTATAGCCAGGTAATCGGAGTTCGCCGGCCAAAAATTGATTTGGAATCTTTCCTGTGTGGTTCGATTCCTCCTACCCTACGATACATTTTTCCGTGATACAGCCCTCTGGAATCACACCGCGTCACCTGGATATTAGTAAAATACGGAACAAGTCGTTATATAATGAAGAAAATCTTAGGTCTCATTTAAAACGACACTGTGCCTCAACGGATCAACTTAGAGACTTCTGCTTTGTCGCGTTGGAAAGCTGAGAAAAAATTCCACAATCCAAGGACCATTCTGGTCGGATCTGAGCCTACCAAAATGATCACCGAGCAGGTTAACATCGGAAGAAGACCAAAATTCGACTATTTCATCATCGCTAGCATAGTGAACCGAACAGGGACTGCTCCGGCTGCACATTTTTTTAATCCTCAATCTTCTACGAAACTTTTCACACGCGTCCAACCACGACGTTCTCGCGCGTTTTGACGTTTCCTCTTTCCGAGAGCCCACTCTAGGGAGAGTTTTACAGAATGCACAAGTGATGGTTCTCGGATGACGCATTCCTCCGTGGACAGAATTTCAACGTGTCAGACAATCTTGGAGCGATTTTGACTCTTTATCTTTCCCCCGCTGTGACCTCTGCGGCGCCAACCTCTAACAAAGATGCTTCTCATTGCTCCATAAGAAATGAAATACTGTCTAGCTTATGATTTTATTGACAATTAAAAGTTATTTACAATTAAGGAAGATGGGTATCGGGTACACCTCCAATCGTCATCGCTGTCCTCCTCAATTACTGGTACAACGGCACCATCGTTGAAAAATGAAGTCAGATGTTCTGCCGGTTTGAGGATTCTCGAGAGACGCCGTGCGTGGGACAAGTAGTAGACTACTGCGAACAGCAACCCACAGTTCGCGCCCCATTCGCGCATTCGCAATAGTGGCGACGGATCGCTTCATAACCGATTGTATCTGGTATGTAGTCTATATAACATTTGTGCTGCTTCGACTTTACATGACGCGACTGGACTACGATTCTGAGAATGTTGCTGCTTTCCCGGTTGTACTTGAGGTCGATCGTGTTGTCGGGTTTCAGCATCTCTGCGAGGTAGGAAACTGCCAATGATAGCTGATATGTACCAGTGAAAAATATCTTTAGGTCCCTCTCAGTTAGCTCCGGGAAGTCAGCAATAGAATCTGATGTCAGTTGTAACCAAGTAAAACCCCTGGCTCGTCCCCATCCCTTTGTCTCAACTTCTTCACCCAAAGAATTCGGCACATATCTCATCATTTTCATGCGGCCGACGACCTCAGGAAACATGGTTGTATCGGAGTTGAGACGCTTACCATAAGTGTTGTTCAGGAGACAAGCGATCCTCAGCATCGTTCCGATCTTCGGAAGGAGGTGATTGTCCACCCGGTGATCGAAAATCCGGTACTTCTGTTTAATGATTCCGTTAACAGCCTCCACGGCCCACCGGATTTTGGCGACGAAGAGAGACTCGGTAGCCTCATCTGCCGTGAGCTGTTTCCGCGTGCCCTTGCAAACGGGCATGAGGACGCGGAAACCTTTATCCTCAAGGCTTTTCTTCACATCTCTGAAACCGCGGTCCACGATGCAAACATCCCCTGGCTCCAAAAAGCTGCCTAGGTCTTGCCTTGAGAGGGCCCACTTCATGATTCGGGCATCGTTCTCGGTCGCTACTGAAAGCATAAACATATCAACGACATATCCTGTTGTTGTGCATATCGTGAAGGATTTGCACAGATGTGTGTTCTTCTGCACCGAGTACGATTTCCTTTGGTAAAGGTTATTTGCACTCTTACTCTGACGGATGTATGTTCCATCGTAAATCAATGCCAAACCAGTAGTTCCGTAGAGTTCCCTGACAAAGGGTGACGTCTCGTTTTCGATCAGGTCTGCTCTTGGGCGAGTGCAGAGACCGAATTGGGTGGGGAGAACGCCTGCCTCGAAGGAACTGATCACGGACTGCACAATATTGCTGACGCGTTGAGGACACGTCAAGTCGAATACGGAGGCGACAGTTTCATTCGAGGAACCGGTACGCATCTTGAAGAGGAAGATGACGAGAGCTTGCATTTTTGATCGACCTTCTACATTCCGCATGAACTTCAGAGCTGTTTCGACTTTCGCCAGCTGTTGCCGATGGCAATCCGGTCGTTGAGTGTTGCAACACTGTCTCGCGTGACGAGCTCCATGTATTCCTGGAGTTCATCTGCATCGAGCAGTGAAGTGGGCGATGCCACCCGCAACTCCATCAAATCGTTTACGAAGAGTTTGGAATTGAGCAGATGGTGCGGACAACATCGATTGTTCTTGGGAATGAATAGTCGTCGTACAAGGAATGCCTGCGCCCTAGCTTGAGCCGGAACGATTTGGCGCTCGAGCGTCGAGTTACAAACGAAACAACGACTCTCGGTTGCCACAACTCTCGCGAACTCCATTTGAACGAGATCTCTAGGAGGTGGGGATGGACTTAGTGTGTAACTTAGATCTAGGTCCATAACGTCAGATGAGGCGGATGAGCTGCTTGTTTGACTGCTCGTTGGACTGCTCATTCGATTCGAACGTCCCGGTGCGTTCGATCCACCAGGCTCTTGTTCATGGCGGTATAGTTTTCCACGACAACTATCACAAAAAACTTGTCCGATGCTTACATAAATCGCGGGGAACACCGACTGTTCTTGAGCATAGCTAGTTTGGATAACTGTTTTCCGGTTCGCCGCTGCCAACCAGGGTGGACAGCCTTGACATTTGACCTTGGGCATCTCCGCTGTTGGTATTAGCAGCTGACATCCGCGGAGTTTATGCAGCACTATGTATCGGTAATAGACAACCAATATTGAGAACACGATTATTCGATCCGACGTCTGTGTACGCCTGAATGCACAACAATTGTAAACAAAGCCGCCATCTTGGACTAGGTGGCGCATCACTAGCGCCAGTCGAAGTGCAGCGGGTACCCGATACCCATCTTCCTTAATTGTTAGTAACTTTTAAAGCCGGCCACTCTTTTACACTTCCCGTGAATTTCGGGAATTCTATTTTAGGTAATCTCATCGCCGCCGCTGGTCGTTCGACGTTGCCGTTGTTCACTAGTGACGGTGGCGCCGGCGTGCTGTTCCGTGATTGTCTCTCAAACACCTCCATCATGGACAGAAACTTTTGTTTTGAGGCGAGGAACTACTTGAGGTACCCATCGTTTTGCTCTATCTCTTTCAAGAGCATCTCCTCGTCGATCGTTTCATCTTCGTACAGCCGAGACTGGCATTCCACGTGTGCCTCATTCAAAGCCTGGTATTAAGTTTCAAGGACGTCGAAAGCCAGTGTCAGATCGTTTTTCGATGTGTTTGGATCCGTCAGTATTATGTCGAACTCCGTATTCGATTTTGTAAAAGTCCATCGCGCGACTTTCCTCCGTGTTTTCATCGCCGAAACCGACATTTTCTTCACTAACTCGAATCCCCTATAATCCTCATAACCACAAAAGAAGATAGTCCTGTCACGGTCGCCAGTTGTCGTGAAGAACAAAGGAAACGTAACAAAACAACGAAAGAAGAAAAAACGGAACACTTTATTTCTCGAACGAATTCCGCTGTCGCGGGGGAGAAATACGTGCGTCCTCTTCACCGATACTTATTCCACTGTCCCGCACAACCCGAGGCACCACCGCAATCCCGATCTCTCCCGATGCACTTGTTCGTCGCGCCGACACACTCGCACACCTTTTCAAGACATTCTGTGTTTCTTATATTCTTCCAAGATTCATATTCTAATTGCAGCTCAATTTCCCCTTCATCTGTTTCTTGCAAGCGTTCGCTTATGGAAATCAAAGGAATGTCATCCTCTTCCTCCCACTCAGAATATTCACCAGAACCAGCTTTTTTGGAGCAGTTCGAAATGGTCTCAGGTTTAACGTCGATATTCCATGCGCCTGGTTATTTCATCAACGCAATCCATTAAGGTTATTGTCATTTTTTTGTTCTCTTCAAAACATTTTATTGTTTTCTTCAAAATTCGCCGGCGATAATGGCATTTTACATTTTGTATGACGCATTGATCAAGTGGTTGCAACTTTGACGTCATGTTTGGTGTAAAAAAAGCGAGTTTGATGAATTTTAGTCTATGTTGGATGTCTTTCGGATGGGCCGGGCAGTTGTCAATGAAGAGAATAATCTTTGTGCTCAGGTTTCCAAAGTGTTTATACAATTTTACAAGCCATTCTTCAAAGAGTGTTCCTGTCATCCATGCCTTCGAATTGGCTTCATATTCGAGTGGCAACCATTTTACGCCTTGAAAACAGCGAGGTCTCTTGCTTTTATCTATCATGAGCAGTTTTAACTTCCCGGATCCATCCATGTTAGCGCAAACCATTAAAGTGACTCTCTGTTTACTATGCTTTCCTCCATGACACTTTTGGTTCTTGAAAGTCAGAGTATTATTATGGAGACATTTAAAAAATAAGCCCGTCTCATCTGCGTGTAATACGTCCCGTGGGAGATGAGCTTCTATTAATTCTGGTAAAACATACCGTTCCATTTAGAGCAGTCCTCCTCATTCACATTACTGCTCTCCCCACAAGCCTTTTTATGTGTTATACCACATCTTTGAACAAAAACGAAAAATTTCAAATGCTTCTTAATGCATTTTAGTGACCTTTGTACATACCGTCGTTTCCAATTATCCAGCCATCCTGTCCTTGCCTTGAAATTTAGTTGCTCCATTTTTTGACTAAACTCCAGAGCTTTTTCTTTCATGAGCCCCCCAGATATAGGTAAGTTCTGAGCCCTGGCCGCTTTGAACCAATGTAGAACAGCTTTGTCAACATTTACATATGTAGGTTTTTTTTGCCCCTTGGTACTTCCATTTGCAGCACCATTTTCGATGGCAGAACTAATTGCTTGCTTATTTTCCAAGATAGTGGAAACTGTACTTGCCGGAACAGCATACTTTATGGCTACATCTTTTTTGCGTAAACCACTTTCCACTTCTTTAAATTTTTCTCTAAATTTTTCCTCATTAGATAGAGTTTTCAAAGTACGTTTCAAGCACATATCGACTTTTTTGCACCTAAACACACTTACATGAACTCTAGCATTAGATCAACGAATTAATTAAGAACGAGCTCAGGGGAATCCCCGTAGAATTAGACTTATCGAAGGTGTCGCCGGGTTGGCGCCAGATATTCTGTTCGAGTTATCAAGATATTCGAGTTACCGAAGTTCGAGTTATCAAGTGAGAATTGCATATAAATCTCACTCTTGAATCTATCACCAAGCAGTTATATTCAAGTTATCAAAATTTCGAGTTATCGAAGTTCGACTGTATTTGGATGTTGCGAATTCAAAGACGTTACAAAATTGTCAAGCTCATTCAGTCCATGTGGCCATATGATAAAAATATTCGAAACATTGTTTTGGGATATCTCGTGCGAAAATTGCACGGTTTTTTTTACGTTTCGACGGGATCACACCCACCCTCGTCAGAACAGTTTATTTATTTTTGATAAATAACAACGACATTCGAAAGGAAGATAAGTTAAGTCGAAAAGAAATGTTAAATTCGATGTCGGCTTCTTGTCGAAACTCTTCTTATAGGAGTGTCAACAACTGGAGAATTGGATGTTGGTTGTGAATATCGATTTTTTGGTATTATATTTCTCCATGATTGGGGTAATCGTTGGCTATCATCCAGATTATTCAAATTATGTGGATTCTTTTCAATTTCGATAGCTTCTCGTTACAGGATATGGTTCTTGTTTTTTCGAAATCGATTGTATGACCGGTTGTCATAACATGATTTGCTAAAGACGATCTCATGTCTTTTTGTCTTACGGAATTCTTGTGTTCGTCCCGTCTTACATTTATCCCTCGAATCGTTTGTCCTATATAAGGGAGATTACAATCTACACAACGAATTTCGTGAACACCCTGATTTTCTAAAAATATCCCATCTTTGGGTGATCTGAGGAAATCTCTTAAAGAAAAAAAAATGATAAAATTTCATCCACATATCGAAGCCATAATTTTGGTTTTAGAGATGTATGATTTAATTAATGCCTGTTTCTCAAAATAAATCATGAAAAGATTAGCTACCGCGGGAGAAAAAGATGAACCCTTTGGTGCACCAGCAATTTGTTTGTACATTTGGCCGTTAAAAGAAAAATACGGGGTTATTCAAAAGTCATGTAACAACTTTAACTGTTTATAACTATTTTGTCAATTGAAATATCGAAACAAATGAAGTATCAAATTAAAGCTCAAAAAACAAGAATTTTTATGGGCTAGACTTTGATTGAAAGATTTTATCTGATCAAATTTTCGAAGTGACGGCCATTCGACGCGATAGTGTGCTGGAGCCGTTTCATGAAGTTTTCGATGGTTCTCTCGCACATTTCTAGGGAGATGGTCCTAATCGACTCTCGAATTGATTCACGTAATGATTCGAGCGTGTGTTTCTTTCCTTTGTAACATTTGTCCTTAGTGTAACCCCAAAAGAAGAAATCCATTGGATTGAGGTCAGGAGAGTTTTCTGGATATTCCAAAGGCTGTCCCGAATTTGCGAAGGGTCTTCGAAGGTGAACCACCGTTTTCGTAAAAAGTTTTAACGATAAAAAGTCTTTCTTCAGCGGTTAAGGTCATTTTCAGGCCAAAAAAAAACAAACGTGATTGTGCTGTAAACAAAAACCTTTAGGTGTGGCACTTATGTTTACATCGATAACTAATCAAAAAACCGATAGATGGCCTTGTTTTAACGATTTAAAGTTGTTACATGACTTTTGAATAACCCTGTATGTGTTTTTCAAACAATGTTTTGCCAAATCAATGACGTAGTCTGGTTATTCATGGTAGATTCATCATCGGAAATTAGCTGTAGAGCCTCGTCAACAGGGATGTTTCACATCTAAACTAGCTAAAATGTCACTATTGTCAATTTGAAAGTTTTGAATAATTTGCACAAAATGTTCAGAATTTTTAACGTATGATTCAGCTTTTTCAACTGCTGGTGGTAATATTTTAGCTAGAAATTCCTCAAGTTTTTGAAATGGAGAATTGAAAGCACTTACAATTGGTCGCAAAGGAATACCTGGCTTATGGACTTTGGGGAGACTATGTGTTACAAAATAACACACAAAATCGCGGAATTGTTTATAATTCCAACAGGTCAACTAGTATCAATTAACTTGGAAAAAAGTAAATTCGCAGTTTTTATTAAAATAATACGAATTAGAGTCGAAATTAGAAATATTGAAGGGTGGCGATAAGGTTAGGTTTTTCGAAGAATCGATAATGGGTTTTGAATTTCTTATATCTTAAATAGTGAAATCACTATTTTCACATTTTCTTTAAAATTAGGTAGTCGGACTTTAAGCTACTATAATAAGAAGTAATTCACCTTAATGGAATTTCGTAATTTCTGGTTATGAGTTCTTTCAAAATGGAGTAACAGCCTGTTTAAGACCCACTTTCGGATTTTTGCATTTGTCGACGTTGCACGAGCATCCATAACAAAAGTGATTTTGACAATGTCTAACGATATCGTTTCACGCTATCGCGAATGTAGTGATAGAGGTTACAATTATGTGTTTTACGTTCTGATTGATAAGCAGTTCCCTTTTAGTGATGGTCTTCTGAATTTGGTTATAGGACAAGTCCGGAAAGGAATGATTTATCCACTAGTTGAATTTCTATTCTATGGGAGTCGCTTTTGACAGTTTTTGAACGTTCTACACAAGGGGTAAGTAATTTTCTATTTTTCTTTTGTTAAATGAAAATTGTTGCTCAATGAGAGTAATTTTTTTTGTTACAAAATATTGCAAAAGATTAAGTGGTGATTTTATTTGGGGATGTTTTTGATATTGAATCTCTAATAGTACAATTGTAATAACTTTTTGTTGTAGCTGAAAAAAGAAGTGTCATTCCAAATTTCGTGATAACCTTCATTTGTATATCTTTCTTCAGCAATAATTGTAGTTTTTATTTCCTTTTTGTGCATTATTCGAAGTCATTTTAAATGGAAAGAGCTAAATATTAACTTACGCTCGAAAAATGAACTCACGAAAAATATTTGGTTAGAACTAGGGGAAAACTTTCTGGAGAAACGAACACTTGGAATTCTCATATATTACTGTCAGCCGTTGGAATTTCATGGAATATCTGAAAAGAAATGAAAGAAAAATTCTTTTTTTTTTTTTTTTGAAATCGAGTACGAAGAAACATCAATTAAAATTTTTTTGAAGAATGGTAATGAGGAATGCGATATAAATCTGAAAAAATGGGGTTGTTGCAGGATATACACTTAAAAGAATTTTGAGAAATTGCAAATTTTCGGATAAATCTTGATACATTAATGAATGCACAAATTCAAGCTGGACATCAGTGAGTCGCCGGGCCTTGCAGATGACTGAGTCCTCCGTATGATTGCAGTCGATTCTTGGAAGTTTCCCCTCGCCGCTGTGCAATTTCTGTTTCCTTTGATTTTTCGCCCAGGAATCTGGATGTCGCTTCCGCTTCCGGCTGTGCGCTAGAATCGGTGATACATGTTGCAATTGATCGGGGTTCATAATGTACACCGACTCACTGAACGATTGACTGTTTGCACGACGCGACGGTCGGGAATCAAACGGAAGCAAAACGCGCTCACAGGGCAATGAGAGTTCATCGTTGTGCATTTCTTCCGGCGCGCTCAGTGACACACATGTTGCAATCATTCGACTTCATGAGATAAGTAATTCGATCTCCTCGCTCGTGGTGCACATTCTCCGGCATGGGATTCAGTCGATTGGCAAAAATAGTGCAGAATGAGACATTTAGCGTTCGAGAAATGTTAAATTTCACGGTGCTTTACAGTAAAGCTTTACCGATTAAAGCTCGACCATCTTTAAGTTCGCTCCAAGAGCTTCTCTAGAGATGAAAACTCCTCGTGCTAGAAGGAAGTGGAAAGAACATCTATTGTGTAACCGTGGGCTCATCCCGCCACGTAATTCTACTTGCCTGTCCAAAAATATGACTCCGTGGCAACGTAGGCTCTCCTTACACGGCTGCCATGGACTTAATCCTCTTTGGAACTAAACTGCCATGGGACTTAATCCCTTTTAGAAATAAACCTCATTTTGCCTCGCATTTTTCATATAGATAGGGACCTGATAGTTCCGAATCCAGACTTGCATTCGATGCAGCGTTCGATTCTGAGTCGATATAGCTCAAAAACCGGAATTCCCAGAAAATGGACTTAATCCCTTTTGGAAATGGGGTCCTCACATGTTTCGATCCCTCACGTGTTCGCATCATAGGTTAGTATTCTTTCGAGATTCAATTGCATCGGTTTGCGCGGAAATGACTTCTTTCACAAATTTTGAATTGGCAGTAATTGCTATCGCGTTAGAAGAAGAAGAAAATGAAAAAATTGCGAAACGTTGTAGGAGAATGTCCGTTCATCATGCTAGGTGGAAAAGGAAAAGTGAAAGAGAATTTTCGACATTAATGCCACATCTGATTGATGATGAAACAAAATTTTATGGGTAGTTTCGAATGTCCATATAGGCATTTCAACAACTTTTGGGAAAACTCCAGATTAGATTGAGAAAACAAGATATTTTTTGGAAATCGTCAATTACGCCGCAAGAGCGTTTAGCTGCCTGTTTGAGGTAATTAATAATTTTGTGGCTAGAATTTGGAATCGTCTTTAATTTTTTGGTTAATTGATAAAAACTTCAAATGTAAAGAACAATTAATTGTCTTGTTGAAAATTAATGTAATCCATTTTCCTGATTTTTTTTTCTATCTGCTTCAACTCCATCTCTTGTACAATATTAAAAATTTTTCCTTTCGTTTGATTGAGTAAAAGAGGATCGTTTTTAGTGTACGCCCGATCCCCTCGAGAAATATATCAATACCGTTTTTAACTACTTCGCTTTTTTCAGCGTTTTTTGCTGATAGATAGTAAATACGCCATCAATTGACTAGAGAGAGAAGAACTCTCTTCTTGGATCTTTCTCTTTCGTTTGGATATTTTGCTTACAGCTAATCGCGTATCAGTCTGTTCCACTAGTTCAGTGGTCGCCAAACTTTTGAGCCTGTGAGCTAGCATAGCATTTATAAATCTTCTAGTGAGCTACCAAGGAATACTGGAGAAAGAAAGTACACAAAATGGAATTAACACACGTTTATTGCCTACAAACATACATTTCTAGTACTGTATTAAGATATGCATATCTGATATTACGTCGTGTAACAGAAAGTTAAAATGTACATTTCAATGAGAGGAGTGAAGGTTAGAATCACAGAAAAGAGAATACACAGCATTATATCAATTATATGACTACGATTTATTCGTCCACAGGGCCGTCATAGTAATCCTGTTCGGGAGCTTTTAATAAATACGTGTATATTGCACTCAAGTTTTGTACGTTGGTTTTCTTATTAATTGCATTTTGTAGTTTTCCAATTTCCATCATTTCCAGTATAAGTCTCTTCTTGTAATTATGTTCCTGTCTTAATACTTCCAAGTTAACAAAGTCTATGAATTGCAACTCGGCATTTCAGCCACTGTTTTGTGTGTCCAACATATGCAGCGTCACAATCTGCGCGATTTATTTTATAAATCACATCACTTCGCAATGTTACTGGGACTGGGTCCTTGAGTCTCGAATAGAGAGAAGCCACCGACTTAACAGTGTAAGACGCAAATTTAGTGTTAGCAGATCTCAAAACGGCCCTCAGTTGTTCTGTTAAACCTCTTGTTACCAGCGGTTCGGGAATCCCTATGGCAACAATGCAAATTCGTTTTCTTACCTTCCTTTTAAACGGAAAGGGATGTAAGGAGTTGTGGAACCAAAACCACCGTGGGAGCGGTGGTTGACGTCAGGTTGTAAACCAAGGGTTCGCCGGCTTTTTCGCCCAGCGACATACGATAGGTTACGGCAACGGAAGGCCCGCAGACTTGCAGGCGAACGGAAGAAAAATACGACAGATCCAGTACGGTTATTTGACGAAGTTTTTGAACGGAAAGCTGGCCAGCGGGCACAGCAGACGAAATTCAGGAGCACAGGACACTTACGACAAAGAACGAGGAAAAAGAAAAACGGTAAAGGATAAGGCGACGTTAATATTCTAGTAGCTCGATACCGAATGAATTTCCTCCCGTGCAGCAGCTCCTTTTATGCCCTAGAGGCTCCCTTCGTGCAATTTTTAGGGTAGTTGAATTTCAATTATTGTGAGGAACTCCACCCTGTGGTGGAGTATCGTGCTCGAAAATAATGACCTTCTTTTACACGATTCGCTTGGGAACTCCGCCTCTAGAGCTCCGTGCGATCTGTTAATTATTTAATTAGGAGGAATTTGATTTTCCGGGTAACACTCTTACAAATGGCAACACTTCATATTGTTTTTCAATTTCGTCTGGTGGCCGTGTGTTAGCATTTGAACGGGCAGAATATAATAGTCGGCTTAACATACTTGCAGCGTAACCATTCTCTCGGTAAGGTTGACTCCAACAGTTTTACGTTCTTGTTAATAAAGTCTTTGTGACAAATTCTGTTGATATGTATTCGCATTCCCTTAATAAAACCAATCTTAGTATTGAAAGGATGTTCCGATCTGTAATGAATAAACTTGCCCGATGCAGTAGGTTTGACATGCCAGTCTAACTTAATTGTATTATTTTTTCTCACCAGCCTTGCATCCAGAAATGGCACAGATTGTCTGCTGTCTTCAGGTTCGAGCGTAAACTGTATTCGTTCATCATACGAGTTAAAACATTCAACCAACACTGCTTCTCCACCTTATGGTACTGCCAGAATGAGTTCATCCACATACTTTTTTATAAACGGTAACATAAAAGGCAACTTCGGTCTGCACACCTCTATTAGCTCAGCCATCACATATTGTGACACTTGGATCCCATAGCAACCCCCTGCCTCTGCACATAGTAATCTTCCCTATAAACACAATAATTATTATCCAAAACGAAGTCAATACTACTTAAAAATGTTTTTTTATCCATCAGGCACTGGTTGGTTTTCTCAGATTGCCAAACAAATTCACGACATCCAAAGAAACCAAGTTGAAATCTAAGTCATTCATCTCTTGTGAAAGTTCTCACTAGTATGCCTTTCATCGAAAACAGCACATTTCAAAAGAGCTGATTGCATTTCAAAATTTTCATTTGAAAAATGAACAGTTATTGCCATAAAACTCTCGTTGTTTAGGGAAGTCCAGCAATCGGTGGTTAAACAAACGTTTGGTTTTAAATTTTCTAAAACCTTTTTCAAGCTAAAACTACATTTTTCATAAAGGCACGGCAACATTGTCTTAGATATTGCTTGCCTAGTTGGCAATAATTTGGGTTTAAGACATTTACAAAACTCTTAAAACCTTTATCATCAGCTATTCTAAAGGGTTGATAATCTAAGTAAAAAAGCTTTATTAATTCGTTATCAAATCTTTTTTTGGCCGATTCTCCAAGTTTCTTCGGAATGTAGTTGGTGATTTTGTTTTCTTGGGAGGGTTGTATTATTTTTTTTGTTATGCTCGTGTATTTAGTTGAAGTAAGGTTGGGAATTTCTTGGACCGTTGTAGACGACGTCCCCTATAAAATAGACACGGTTCCTCACTATACATACTTACTAAAGTATAGCCGATTTGCAACGATGGAATATTTCTAACTTTGGGTAGTAAAAGGTAGGTGTAGATAATTGTCAGTTGGAAAATTTGCATCTGTTGGATTGCTGACAATTATCTATGATTACCAAAAATTAGGAGTATTCCATGCTGCAAATCGGTTTATGATAATAATAGTCCTTTCAAAACAGCCAATCAATATTTTCATAGAAACATATTTGGTTTCATTTTAAAATTGCCCTATCTCGGTTTTTTCCTTAATTTTTTTTTACTGAAAATATTTTACTGGGACTGTTTTAAATGGACCATCCTCTACAAAAATTGACTAATTATAGCAGAACTTGTATGATTAGTAATATAAACATAATAAACTATTATTCGTATGGCCTCACGTGTTATAGGTATCTATAAGGAATAAGCAAACACAAAATCTATATTCAGTACCAATAACTTACCTCCAATATTTCATCTTTATCCTTATAAGCTGCAGCTGTTCCTAATCCAGAAGCTTCAACATTTTCATTTTCATTACTTATTTTAATTGTAGGATGTTTTTTTGTAAGTGCTTTTTTAAATTGGAAACTGAAGATTTGTATGATAATGTCTGTTTACAAATATCACAAACTGCAGTATATTTGTTCTTTTCGTCGTCAGTAAAAAAGTGCCAGACTACACTGTGCTTTCGTTTTTGCAAGTTCATAATGAATTTGTGGTTTTTAAAAACAAACGAAACTTTTTAAAACCGAACTGAAAACTTATGTTTAAGTCCAAAGCAAAACGAATAGATACGGAAAAATCGTCAAAAGAAATATTTAAAATGGATCCACATTCACATTTAAAACTTTATAAAGGCACTAATAACTAACGAATTTAACACTTTCGCTATCACGTGGCTTATATTATAAGTCACCTGTGCCCCTAGACTGCTGACTGCAGTCCCATGTATGCATGAGCAGGAAGGATGCGCGCGGCTCCTGCCACCTTGTCGACTGCGTCGACTAAAGAGACTGTATATTTACTTAAAAAGTATTAAGTTAAGTACCTACCTAAATAATTTTTAAGTTTAAGAAGTTATAATTAGATTATTGGTAATTTAAGTAAAGAAAGGAAATAACATAATAAAAAATTTTTATTTGGGAAAACTAACAATAATTGCCACACCTCACAAAGGTACCTATGAGTGCTAAATTAAATATCAATATCTCAGCTGACGATTTTACATGAAAAGTTTCTATTTAATATCACAGTTTGACTTAAAATTCAAAATAAGAATATTTTTTCGTTATTCTGCTACATATACCCAATACTATAAATTTTATATTGTACAAAAATAATGTAAATCGATTCACAATAAAACCTATTTCTCTATGTGATAATTAAATAATACAATATTAAAGTTTAAACAGAACTCTGATTCTGAAATGATTGTGGATTGTGTACCTAGTACCTAGTACTTAAATACCTATAAAGCGAAATAACAGTTTATTAAGAGAACAGGAACAGGTATTCTTCAGGAACAGGAACAGAACGGAACTGTTACCAAGAAATACTAGTTTGTAACATCTCTAGCTCGAACCACATCTCTATCATCTTCAGGTAATCTTTGAATAATATATTCTATATCTGTAACCAATTTTTGCACTGGTAAATCTTTGGGCTGAGTTGTTAAGCTGAACTTGTCACCAAGGGATAATATCGATTTAACATTAGTTGGCAATTCACAATTTGCAAGATTTTTAGCCACTTTTCATGGAATTTGAAATGTTGTCTCTGATTCTGCTCCAATAATTCCAGTTTTCTTATGTTAGTCATCTTTACTTTGTTGAAATATGCCTCATACGCCTGTCGTTGTCGTCTCCTAAACTCCACTCTGATCGGATTTGGCAAGTCCAACAATACTCTCCATAAGTCTACTCTGTGACTCCAATCTGTTAATTTTATGGTTAACCTGTTTGATCTCAATATTTAAGATTTTGTTCTTGATGTCATTGTTAAATCTTTCGATTATACTATTACTCTTTGAATCAGTATTAGGAATAAGATTCAAGACTGACTTTAAACTACAGGAAATGTGTGTAGGGGTTATTTTCTTCCGCTTGCACTCGAACAAAAATATTCTTCGGTTCTTTACTGCAGCTAGTTTCCTATAATTGCTGCTCCAGTTCTTCAAAACCATTGTCATTTCAGGTCCATGTGTGGATGTTATAGAATTAAAGAATCCCATTTTTTTACCAATTTGCTATGTTAAATACTCAGAGTCGTGATTTTCTTATTCCGCTATCAATCAGGGACATCAACTCAAGGAAAGGACAGAAGAAAACTATTTTCTTACTTCGCCAAGCTTTCGAAGATTTTTACTTCATCATCGGGGCTTCATAAATGAGTTAACATTGTCCTAAGCAAGATTTGACATCATTACCAGTTGACATGGTAGTCGGGTACAAGCATCAAAAATTTTTTTTCAAATGTTATGCAGTTAAAATCTCTTACAAAAATTAAACGTAAAATCAAATCAACCATACAACGTATGCACCGCGTTAGTCAAGTAGAAAAATTTAAAATCTTTGAATCGTTGATCGAATTGTTGTCTTAAGTGTGAAAGAATTTCAGCATATTCTTGGTTGTTGCTAGGGTGCTGTGGAGGATTATGTTTCTCAACGATATTCTTCAGACTAGGAAAGTGCTTATATTCAAACTGTGTAACATTCTTTTCCCACAGCTCGAGCTTTTTGGGAAATGACGTTACATCTGAAATCATTCGACAAATGTCTTTATCTTTGCCTTGAAGCTGCAAGTTTAAACTATTCAACTTTTCAGTTATATCAGTGAGAAAGGCAAGATCTTGTTGCCATGTGGGACCTTCGAGTTGAGGGAGATGTTCACCCCGTTCTTTGAAGAATTTTACTAATGCAGGAAGCATTCTTTGAAACGTTGCAAAACTCTGCCTCTGCTAGGCCAACGAACTTCTGTTTGAAGCAACAGATCACCATACTGGCATTCTAACTCTTCTGTTAGTTCTCTGAACAGTCGTCTTTGAAGTGCATGTGCTCTTATATTATTTACTATTTTGACTAATGTTTTCATGACATTGTTCATACTTAAGAACTTTCCACACAATGACTGCTGGTGTATTATGCAATGGTAAGACACAAATTTTGGTATGTCACTATCTTTACGACACAAGGCAATAAAACCTTTCTCCACGCCTACCATTACAGGAGCTCCATCTGTCGCTAAGCCCACCACCTTCTTCATAGGAATATTCTCACATTTAATAAGCTTTTTGAATGCTAAAAATATATCATTTCCAGTAGTACGCCCAGTAAGCGGCACAACCTTTACCAGTTCCTCTTTTGTGTTAAAATCTTCAAACACCATTCTTACAAAAACGGCCAACTGAGCTGTATCAACTATATCAGTTGATTCGTCAAGTTGTAAGGAAAAACAACAGCAACGATTAAAGTCAGTTTTAAGCTGTGAAGTTATGTCAGAGCTCATAGCTTCAACTCTTCGCATCACTGTATTAGAAGAAAGCTGAACAGATTTAATTGCAGACATAATCTCACCTTTGTTTTTGAAGTTATCAAATAATGTATCTGCAGCTTCTAAAAAAGCAACTTTATTGAACTCACCATCTTCGTACGGTTTCCGATGTTGGGCGATAACCTTTGAAACGCGGAATGACGCCTCGGTGGCTGCCTTGTTCTTGTCCAGTGTCTTAAAAAATGTTGACTGTTGCGCATTTAGTTGAGATTTCAACTGCATCACCTTTTCTTTTCTCAGCGTTGAATTCAGCGGATAGTCTTTTTCAATTGCACTGTGAACGGTCTTGAAATGACGCTCAACATTTCCTTTCTTTCCAACCGAGACACTCGCATTGCAAAGTAAACATACGCATTTATCTTTCACTTGAGTAAAAAAGTAATCGTTTTCCCAGTCTACATGAAAATGATAGGTTTTTGGCTTTTTGCTTGAACTAGCCATACTAAACACAAAGCAGGAAAGAGCTTAAACGTGAACGAATGAATTGAACACACACTGAACAAACATAACCTCACTCTGGCGACATGAGTGATAACCGACTGCGTACTGCACGGCGGCGGTGTTTTGCACGAGTCGATATAACCATGACTCATCAGCTCAGGGTTGCCAACATGCTCGGGTTAGTGAGCTACCTAAAAGTTACCCGCGAGCTACCGGTAGCTCGCGATCGACTGTTTGGCGATCGCTGCACTAGTTGATGTGGTTCATTTATGATGTGGTCATCGGTCGGATCATTTACAGTTTCCTCGTCAAAAATTTCTTGTTGCGACTGGTCCGCATCATCTTTATCTTTCAGCGAATATGGGAACATTCGTTGATCCTTCTCTTTCTATTATATGGGGTAGAAGAAATTGAAGAATATCTTCATATTTATATTTCTTCATTCTAATGGATGCCTGACCGGATTCGGTTTTTCTTTTTTGAATTGTCCGACGAAATTGATCCCGAACAGAACTCCATCTTCGTTTGCATTCTTCGGGTCCACCTACAAGCCATTTTCATAATCATTGTCATAGAAAATATAAAATAAATCTGCGTTTGCCCATTTTTTAATAAAAAAATGAAGTATCCAAATTTTCATCAAATAGTCAAGAAAAGGTAGATTTTCCGATTTTGTTTTAGGTTTCTCGCAACAGGAGATACGTTCAAAACTATTTCTTATAGTTTTAGAATGGGGAGATCAACAATAGCGGCAATTATCCATGGTACGTGTAGGTCAATAATAGACTGAAGGAAATGATGCCCGTACCAAAAGAGGAAGATTGGTATGCAATTTCAAACCAGTTTTGGTAATTTTGGCAGTTTCCGAATTGTATTGGTGCTTTGGATGGTAAGCACGTCACTATTCAAGCACCAAAGTTGTCAGGAAGCTTATATTTCAATTATAAAAAAACCTATTGTATGGTGCTGCTTGCTTTAGTAGATGCCTCTTATAATTTCATCATAGTCGATGTAGGGGGTTACCGAAAAAAATCGGATGGGGGCATTTGCAATATTTGCAATTTTGGAAATGCTCTTGGAAATAAAAAAGTGAATATTCCGGAAAAAAGAACTCTTCCAGGAACGAACGTAGACATTCCGATGCTTATTGTTTCCGACGAGGCATTTCCTTTAAAACCGTATTTAATGAGGCCTTATCCTGGAAAAAATTTATCAAATTAATTTATTATTATCGTTTGAGTAGAGCGAGACGAATATCGGAAAATGCTTTCGGAATCTTACAACAGAAGTTTAGAATTTTTACGAGACGGTTACAAGCATAGACATAGTAAATATAGACTGCGGATCAGACGACGTACATTGAAGCCTGCTTAGAAAGAGAAATAAGACCGAGCGGACCATCCTTCTCTCTCTAATCGGCGGAGTTACGTGCCCCTACCGACTCCCCACTCGAATAATCAAAGCATCTGGAGCAATTTGAACACTACATTTTAATATGTTAATACGAATGCGGTGTTGGCTCAGGAGTCAGGTGTTGGACTGAGAACGTGCAAGATTTGGGTTCAAATCCAGAAAAGAAAATTTTTTTGGTTTTTTTTTGTTCAACTTTTTTCAAATATCTTAGAATAAAATAAGTTATTATCAAATAATTTTTTTTGATGATATGTTTATTGGAAAAATAGGACAGATCGTTCACTTTTTACGAATAACCTATTGTACTAGGCCGAGAAATAGGAGGAAACAACACAGTTCCTAAAGGAGTGATATTTTCAATCAGAACCCTTTTAATGGTAAAACAAAATTTTTTCACAGCTCAAAACGAAAACTGTGAATGGAAAGAAACAAGAATAATATGGACTGAATGATAATTCAAACCGCAGAAGAACATGATTTAGTTCGAAAACTGTAAATGCTTGGTAAATTAGAATGTCTTCGAAATTTTCAATCTATACATATTAGAGTACTTTCAGGTTGGTGAATGAGAATTCGCAGATGAAATAAAATCATGGCAAAACAAAAAAGGAAAGTGATAAAATAATGAAATCGAATTTTTTTTATGTGAAAATGAAAAGTTTCAAATACAGTTTTAAACATTGATACAGTTTAAACATTGATTAAAATTTTACATAACTAAAACCATAATTCGATAATAAATAATTGTTAATATTCTATTTTGTATTTTTCGACTTACGAATGTGCATAACATCCGTTCGTTTCAACCTCGCTTATCAGCTCCCAAAAAAAGAAGAAACAAAATAATCTAAAGTTTGTGGCGCGGTAGCTGTAAATATGGACATATATAATATGTAATAATGTTGTAACACAATTTGATAATCAATTGGCCAGCTTCTATTTTGTATTTTTCTACTTTATAAAATATAGGTATTTATCAACATGTTTATTGAACTATATTCTAAGATATTTGAAAAAAAAGTTGAACAAAAAAAACCAAAAAAAATTATTTTTTCTGGATTTGAACCCAAAACTTGCACGTTCCGAGTCAAACGCCTGACTCCTAAGCCAACACCTCAATCGTATTAACATATTAAAAGTAGTGTTCAAAATGCTCCAGTTGCTTTGATTATTCGAGTGGGGAGTCGGTAGGGGCACGTAGCTCCGCCGATTAGAGAGAGAAGGATGGTCCGCTCGGTCTTATTTCTCTTTCTAAGCAGGCTTCAATGTACGTCGTCAGATCCGCAGTCTATATTTACTATGTCTATGGTTACAAGGCAAACCTAATAATATAACGAATATTATTCTTGCTTCGTGTGTGCTTTACAATTTTATCAGAAAGAAGGAAGGTTATCATTTTAGCAATATCGAATCCCACCAAGCTTTGGGAAGAAATACTTTTCAATAACTATCCCGTCGTCGTAGAAGAGGAACAGAAGAAGCATACCAAATAAGAGATGAAATAAAAGATTTTTTCATTTCCCTTGAGGGCAGAGTAGATTGGCAAGACTATCAAGCGCTATCAATATGAATGGTATTTTCAAAATTGAGAGTGAAGTTTTTTACTCACCTGCTACATTTAAGTTTTCGGCAATTGATTTCCAAATCCTTTCTTTATATTCGGAATTCTGCAGATACTCCGGAGTTTTTTTATTTATGGTTTTATTAATGAGAACTAGATTCGCTTGAGTAACAAGCTGCCGAACACTCAAGAATCCCAACTTTTCAAGCATAAATTTCACAGAAGTATACCCATCGCAAGACAACAATATTCTCATAGCTATATTCAGCAGAACCTGAAGTCTCTGTATGTCTATTACACAGACTCAAAATCGAGGAACAATAGTTAAAACATGGAAAGATAATTGTGTTATACATTAGCCTTTTGCACCAAGGTGACAGCCGACTACAGACCATACGAAAATAACTAATTTTTTTACCTAATTTCCTGCACAAAAAATCAACATGCTTAGTAAGATTCAACTGACAATCGATAACTATACCTAAGTACTTAATCTCTGAAACAAACCTGAGTACGACCTCATCAATTTTAACTGTATAGTTTCCCCTCTCAAATTTGATACAAGAATTTTTAGTCCCAATTATCATACCTTTTGTTTTGTTCTTATTTAATTTTAGTTTATTAAACCTCATCCATTGATACATAACTTCAAGTTCTCTATGGACCGCATCCACAACTTCACCGAAATTAGCTCCAGATACTGATTTTAAGGTATCATCTGCGAATAAATTAAGAAAGGAATGTTCCAAATACCTGTTTAAGTCATTCATGTAGAGAACAAAAAGAAGGGGACCGAGAACGCTCCCCTGGGCCACCCCACATTTAACTTCGGGCACTTCGGAACACTTATCGACAATTTTTGTCTTTTGGAACCTATCATTTAAAAAACACTTAAGCCATTTTAAAACCGTACCACCAATTCGGTATTTTCAATGGAAGCTATTCTAGGAGACACTCCATAGATGGCATATGCAGAGAAAAAAAAATAAAATCTAAAATAAAAATCGAATTTCTAAGTTATTCCATGTTGAATTTCAAAATAAGACTCTTGCCGCGTAAATGGCCAGCGCCAAGATGGCGGTAGGTTATACGTCATAATTTTTATAGAGGTTAGTAAACAAGTCAGCATTTGATTGTAAAAAGTATGAATGCGAAATATAATAGTTGATTTCTAAAGAGTTTCGACGGATTTTATCAATATACATGTGAAACAACCATCAAAATGCAGAAATCACAAAATAAATGGTGTTTTGTGCCATGTTGTAGGAGTACTTCCCGAAGTACACCACATAAAGTATTTCTCTGTGTGCCACAAGATACACATTAAAAAAGAAAATGGTTCAAAGCAGCTAGAAGAGATATGCCTAAATCAAAATCATTGTTTTTCTGCTGTGAAGATCATTTCAAGGTAAGCATCTATCATATTCGTTATATGAGATCAATCGATTTAGTTTTGTTGTCACTGAAGCTCGAGGAAGATATGGAGATACAAATTGATGGGAGGAAACATTCTTCTGAAGCCAGGGGTGGTGCCTCATATATTTGACTGTCAGACTGATAGAAAAAGAGCCAGTACCGCTCCTGATAGGTCAATATTTGTTAAACGGCAGAGAAAACAACTAGTCCATGAAGCAGTTGCGGAAAATGAAAGAAAACGCCACAACTTGCTACTGATAACCCCCACTGATGAACCATGTGCCAGTACCAGTGCTCAGTCACCAGGAATAATAGAAATCGATCGATATTCGTCAATTCCTACTATTGTGGATGCATCAGAAGTACCACTGCAAACTAGAAATGTTGGAATACAGGCAAAACCACATTTTCGTAGTAAATATGTACATTGTAACATCACAAGTAGAATGCAAAATACTGCTACTTCACCAGTGAGGTCTTTGTCGGCTAAAGATGTCGCTACTTCTCCAATCAAGATGCCTCACAATGTTGAAAAGATGTTATTTTCACGAAAGAATAGTAGTAGCAGTGATGCTAAGGTAGAATCAAGTACCAGTTCATTTGTTCCAAGCTCTGATAGTGATTACAAAGGAGATAATTTTCCACAACATAAAGAAGATCAGTTACGAATATTGAATAGTACTCGGTTATTGATAGAGAAAAAACCAAAGAAATATACCTGATCATTAGTTTCCACATGTAATAAATTTGCTCAGCACACAAACCAATATTTGTAAAGATTATTTGATGTTAACTCTAATGAAAATTAAACTGAATCATCAATTTTTTATCTTAGGGGACATGTTTGGAATGTCTGTCTCCAATGCTTTCAAAATTTTCAAAAAATCTTTGTTGAAAATTGTGTCTCATTTGAGGAGTTTAATATTTTGGCCATCTCAAGAAAAGATAAAATATAATTTACCTATACCATTCAGAGAACGGTACAACAATATTCAATCCATCATAGATTCCCTGGAAATTCAAATTCAAAAGCCAACAGACCCAGTTAAACAAGCACTCACTTGGTCAGAGTATAAAAAGTGCAATACTGTAAAGAATCTGATTTCATCTACACGTGATGGATTCATCAACTTCATATCAAAAGGATATGGAGGAAGAATCAGTGATTCTTTGATAGTGGAAAAAAGTGGTTACTTAGATTTACTTCCTAATGAATGCAGTGTGATGGCGGACCGTGGCTTCAAAGAAATTGCTATACAGTTACATGATAGAAACTGTCAGTTAGTTAGGCCACCTAGTGTTTCCAGTTCAGTAAAACCCACAAAGTCAGAAGTGCTCGAAAGTAAACGAATAGCTAGCTTACGTATTCATATAGAAAGAGTGATTCGTAGATTGAAAGAATTTGAGTACCTGAAACCACATTCTGTGATTGTGTGATTAGTAGAAAATACAGACCATGTTATTGAAATTGCATGTGCATTAATAAATTTACAAGGTCCCATTATAAAGCAAAAATAAATTTGTTCTAGTAAATTGAAAACTGCTGTATTTCGAGTTTGTACTTCTCATATTTTTGAACAATTTTTTATACTATTGAAATCAAATATATTTTCAATAAAAATCAAATAGTTTTGATATTTCAAATAAAACATTGAAATTTTATGTTTTTCATAAATCGAAGAGAAACATACTGGCGTTTCCTCAAAAAATGGTAAGAATTTTAATCTTATTTCAAAAGCAAAGTTCAAACATTTTTGATATAATAATGATAACAATGTAATTAACTCAGTGAATTCTCAAATTTTCTTCAATCAAAAATAAAATGAAATATCTTTGATAATTTTCAATAAAAAGAATACCTAGCAAAATTTATGAATTAATAATAATACTTTTAATTTTTTTTTTCAAAATAGAGACGGGCGATACGAATCTCTAAAGGGATTCGTATGATACGTATCTTCATAAAGATCCGTACCGGTTATACGAATCATACGAATCGTACACATCACTATTTCAAAAAGAAAAATCCAATCTTGGCTCCATTCCAATTGCCTTTTTAAATTGTCCCGTCAGTCAATAAATTGAGTTATTATTATTAATAAGATTTCCATAACTACAATGACACAAATAATACCTGATATATTTTATTTAACAAACAGATTTGTACAGTTTAGAAAATACAAAATTTCCCCAGTTCATTATTGCTTTTTCTGTAAGCAATCTTAAAAATGCTTCATCAAAGTTCTCATACAAAATCAAAACGTTTTCAGTTAGTTCATAATCTGGACTAGCCATAGAAAATATACCACGTTCTTTTTGAGCGCATAACATTTGTAATTGCATTTGCGCTTTAAACTTTTCAGTAATTTGACCATTCTTTACGTAGTTTGTCACTGATTTTTCACTGGCTGGACATTTCACTTCAACTATAAACTCCGAAGATATTGCATCTGGAGAAGCAGCAAATAGTGGATGAGATGGAAGTATGAATAAGTCACAGTTTTTAAATTTCATATTCACTTGCTTCTCCACAGTTTTTAAGACATCTTTTTCTAAAAGTCTTCCCCTCTTCATATATTTCTTGTCTTTTAATTTATATGCTCCTATTACTGTTTCCACTAGTGTACCTTCTGCAGCTGTACAATGTGCAAATTCAAAGAGTTTTGAAGCAGTAACATGCCACAATGGCGAAACTGATTTTCATTTTGTTTCGCATTCTGCTTCTTTGCACAACTTGATACTAATTTGTCCTATGGACATAAACGACAAAAAGTCTTCAAATTTCACTCCTCCTTGTTCATGAAATTGAAATAATTGTTTGTATATGGACAACTTTTCGAACTTGTCTTGTGCTATATCAGATGCATAATTGATAATCTGCCCTGATACTTCCTCTCTCAATCCGATTGCTACAATTTGCTCCATAAATGTTGTACTACAGGCAGATGTACTCGGAGGGCATACCCTATTTGTTTTACTGAAATCAGCAACAGTTATAAATTTTGTTGAACATTCAACCGCAGATAATCGTGGTTTCATCCAATATGACGTTATGTCAGTTGGTGAAGGTTCCTCACTTCTCCGGTGCACCCACATAAAAAAGGCGAGAGCATGCTTGCAGCCACCTACAACACTATGAAATACGATTATGATTTTTGTACCACAAATTAGCTAAAGAAGCAGTACAGTCTTTGCAGAATACAGTCAAGACTTTCTCTTCTGTTTCATCTGCAGTTGCTACAACGGAATAGTTTTTGGCCTGGACTTTGTGCTCTGGACATATTTTGCACTGTAAAGTGCACAAAGAGCCCTCCCTTTTCAGCTCTACATACCCAATGGCATTATCACCGTACGCCTCACGAGTGGCCCTATAAAAAAACAATTTATATTTCACGTGAATCAGATATAACTTCAAAATTATGAAGAAAACAATCGAGACATGTTGGTCCGATTTCTGATCAATGTTATCTTGATAATTCCAATAACTAAACATTTCTGTACTTACATTGTTGCTTATACATTTCTGAATTCGGCTGCATTGAAACGGTCATCATTTTTAATAAACTGCATCACCATAAAAATGTCTATTGTCGGTAAATTATTAGAAGATGCTTTCACGAACCCTTCTGACGGCATTTTTCGATGGTAGTTAATAAACTGAGTTAATGATTCACTTTGAAACAAACACACCAAGGAAATCTGATAACAAGACTAACACCTCAAATGTCAACAAACGACATTTATAAAAATTCTGACGTCACGACCAATCAGATTGCGTTTCGAGTGATATTTGAATTTGTTCATTTTCACCAACTTTCAAACTCATATTTTATTATGAATCGGCAAAAATATCAGTTTTTACTAAGTCGAAGTTTTGATGCCCGCTTTCTATTTTCAATGATAGATAAATTACACAGATATACGTATAATGAAAACACCGTATTCCGTATCTTTTGTTGTTTGAAACTGAAAGGAAGATTCTAAAGATATGAAACATTTGGTCAACACATGGGCGACCAAATCTCGATCTCGCTGGACAAACTTTGAAGCAATATTGAATAGCACTCTTCCATTATTACAATTATAATTTTCGTTGAGAAACGTCTGTTGAATTTTCAATACCACCCTAAGAAAACCAAACGAATGCCTGTTTAGCGTATATGTAATTAATATTGAAAACATCAAAGGAATTGGAATTTACTATCATTTCCTCATATTAGGATTATAGAATAAAATTGAAAAAATTTCTTCCATTGGTACGGAGTCTCTACCGCGCCCGATAAAATTTAAATCAATTTAAACGGACACGGTACGTTGGCCACGCGGTCCGACTTAGTGCACGTGCATACGTTGCGATTTTTTTCCATTCCTTGCCGCGGAACGATTTGGTTGCTATCTGCGATTTTCGTTTGATACCATGCACACGTGTGGCGATTTATTTTCGTCGGCTTCTGCGAAAATATAACTTATATAAATCCTGCAAATCTCCGAAAAGAGCTTACCCTTCTGCCAAGTCACTCGATGGAGTAAAAATCCGCCATTGATTACCTCGCATACATTGACCCCCGGAGATATCATCATATGTGAGGTGTCAAATTCTTCCAAAGGCGTCGATTTTGGCGTGTTTCTCATACCCCGATCATCGAAAAGTGACGTTGGGAAGGGGGCAAGTTCCTACTTCAAACATTCAGCCAACTCCTCGTCTGTCCTCTGGCTTAAGATCATGCGATGAAAAATTGTTTGTGTCGAAATTATCACCTCTTCCGAATCGATAGTTATGCTGCGAGACATTGTTGCGAAAGTATTAACCCGATCCTTGCGATGTAATTTCATATTTTCGAAAATTTGCCCCGTGCTTCGTTCAAGTAATTTCCTTCCAACTTCGTTAGCTTCATGACAATTGATAGAATTATCAGCGATTACTCCTGAAGAAATCGAGAAAAGTTCCGTACATTCCGGAAAAGGTGGATGCTGCGCGAGCCATGAATCTAATAGCTGAAGGTCTTCATTGTGACGAGGTATGCGAGCAGATTGAGCGTCCACGTGTTGCTCAGAGGTGATTGAATAATTACCGCAAAAGTTCTCCGTTTCTTGAGACACAGCATACATTGCGATGGATCCTGCGACAAAGAAACCTTTGGAACTGTCGGACAGGCCGCGGTATACGAGGCCTCCAAAAACCTTGATCCTTCGCATGAGTTCTTGCTCGATTGTTTGATCTGAAAATATTCCCGACCAAAATTTGTCCGAACGGCGGATGGTGAAATAGCCACAGTCGGTAAATTTTCTGAATTCTTCAGCAGGCATAATTTCGTGCAAGTTCGTCATTTTTTGAAGGTACAAATGTGCTGATTTTGCATATTGTAGATGCCCACTCGCATGAAAGAAAGGCACCATCTTGTAGATTGTCTCCAAATGTAGCTTCCAAGAACCGGATTTTTCAGCTTCAATAAATTGCTTGAGGAGTGTTGCCATTTTGAAGTATAAGATCCAAGGCAGAGATCAGAGCAGTGTAGATGGTATTGTAATCGGAAGCTGGAGCATCAATAAAAGGTAGCGGTATGATCTTGAACCTGCAATATACGTCATCTCTCGTCATTCTTTCCATGAATCCATTCCAGCCTGGTATTTCAGGGTTGCAAATCCACTTTGCGTAGATCCAAAGAAAATCGCCCTGCTTTTTTTTGATGTGATCTTCGTTTTGGAAAAACTCCTCCAAAGAAGCAACACGGTTTAGGTTGGTAGATGAATCCCTCATCTCATAATGGAGCAACGGAGAAGTCCCCAATTTCCCGAGAGCAGCGGCAGATGGGCGTATGGAAGAACGGTATATGGTGGTATCAAAGGCGATAGAGTTGTGCGGTGTCAAGCAGCGGATCCCCCCCATGACATGAAAAGTTCCTTTTCCGTCGAGCGTGTTCGTGTTCCAATCAGCATTATCGAAAACAAATTGCGTGAAAGAATTGGGCTTTATTTGTGGAGGCGGTCGCGTCACGCAAAAAGCTTCAAATTTTCGAACTTCTTTGTAGCTTGCGGAAATTCCAAGATAGTTCAAAATTGAAATTACATCTTTGGAGCCTGTTTTTTTATAAATGAAAGCTCCAACACCGATTTGCAAAGGGGAAACGTATTTTCGAGGTCTTGCAGCGGCTACAATGGCATGGGCTATTGCGACGCATTTCTTTCTCCACTGGTCCATCGATCCTTTCTTCAATTTAAGGATGATTTGACAAAGGTATCGTCTAAGGGAATGGGGAATATCATCTTCTACATCATCCAGGAAAGAGTCAGGTGCAGGATACGCGTCGATATTGAAAGGTGCAGATCTTATGTCTTCGAGAGTGATGGCGGCTGCTTCATCAATGATCCTGAGTTTTTCATCTTTAGAATTCTTACATCGCGATGCATAAAAATGGTCGGACAAAACCTTATAACACGTATTCCGAAACATGACGACAGTCGACTTGCCAGGATTATCAATAAAAATTATTTCGTCTTTAAATTTTTCTTGCAATCGAAGTCTAAATGTTGGCTGTGAAGGGGGGCAATCTTTCCCGACTTTAGAAAACAATTCTGAAAGAGTGTATTGGCATTGCTCGACGTTGTCCAACAAGTAATCGTAAACTGGTACCATAGATTTGTCAATGTCTGACCTAATTTCCAGCTCGTCAGTACTTTTCCAGGAGTTTAAACCATCTAATCTCAACTTCGTTCTGCATTGTACATGGTACCACGCTCCTGACTTGGAAATATCTCGTACGCTTTCTAGCCGTTCGATAATGGACGAAATTTCTGTTGTCGGAGTGAACGTTCGAAGAATATCGAGGAATGAATACTTTCATTTTTTATCTCTTACAAAGTGAGCAGGTCCTACTGTATTATTTTTAGTAGATTCACAGCAAATGAAGCAGGACTTTGTGAAGTCGAACGTCTGCCTCGCCAACGGCTGCGCATCGAAGTCCACAGAAGGGCGATTGCTGGCACTGCTCATAAAGGCCGAGACTCGACGTAGGTCGCCATGCCTCGTGAATGTCTATGGAATCGACACCTGTCAACAACTTTTCGTGAGCTTTTTCCCCACGAGCAACACTCGCTGTGATGAGAGTTTGCACTCCTTTCTTTTTTACTTGCACAAACTCGCCGGGGCTTAACAGCTTCGAACAAATGAAACGGGAACTCATTTTTCCGAACAATCGCTGTTACGTTTACGAATGCTTGCAGGTTACTGTCGTGGTCGCCAAAGAACTGACCCCCCTCCCTCACTAAATCCCATAAGGCACGTGTCCACCACTCTTCGAAATGAGGTAGTTCTAGCTCCGTCCGATAGATACCTATGCGGTCGAACAGAGGAACTCCGAAAATGCTAGAAATTACTTCATCTTCTTTCAATAAATAAAGACGTTGCACGATGAAACGCAGCGCGGAGCGCGAACGCTATTGCGCGCGTTTCGAGGACAAGCGCAAAACATAGCAATTTTGCGCGTGAATTGGCGGGCGACAAATAGTCGTATCGGGACAATTTTTTTTAAATGCAAAAAATTACTTCATCTTCGAAAAAATCTTCCTGCGAAAAGCCTCAGGGAACGGGGAAGGAGGTAATCGCCGAAAAGTAAAGAAAACATTTTTTTTGTCATTAGGTCAACTTTATCGGCTAATAACATTTTTCCCTTTCCCCCCACAGTTTTTTGTCGCATAACATTTTTCAAAGAACAACTCAAAATAAATCCAACGGCTCCAAGTTTATTACTGTGCGATAATTAGAACTGGAGATATGGATGATTGAAAATAAAACGCCAAATCCAAGATGGCGGCGAAAGGGTTGACTTTAGGGATGCGCAAACTTAGGGTTGAACTCCCCTAGGGAGGCCCTTTCGAAAAAGGGGTAAAAGAAAAAACGGGTACAAATCTTTTGGGTCAATTCCTAAATGCACTGGACTAATCGGAGTACTTACCCTTGCCGTCGAGCGTCAGTAGTGACTGTCATGGCCGAGAAGAAAGTCCGAATTGTTTGCATAGCAGAAGCGTTGGATTTATTAGAACCTAAACGAACGAGAATTTGGGTGCATCCCTATAATCGGAATCGGGAAAAATCAAATCGCTTTCCCAAGTTTTTTGAAGAGTTAAGAAAACACCCAGACAAATTCTTTAATTATTATAGAATGTCAATTAGATCATTTGATGAGCTATTGAATATCGTACGACCTCATATCACGAAGAAGGACACTGATTGGAGGAAGGCATTAAGTGCTGAAGAAAGACTTGCCATAACGTTGCGGTAAGTGTGAATACCTCAACAATATGATAGTCATTTATTTTCAATTCAAATTTACAAATTACATATGGTTATATGGCATTTTGGGATAGGACTGCGTAGGATTTATGTAAGTGTGGGAAGAAAGCGTCTGCATTTGGTTTTTAAAAAAATGGGTAACGTTTAATTGGAAATCTAATTTTTGGATCTGGTTAAGGGACTTATAAAATGGAAGGAGGGATAAAAGGTACGGTCTGTCGAGATCGCTCTTCTGTTCTGATTCACTCAATTTTTCCAGGAGGTCGCTTTGGAATTTTGATAAAGGAGGTTGTTTTTTACGTCTTCGATTAAATTCGGAAATGGAAGCAGGGGAATGGGATTGGGAAGGTTCTTGAGGATTATTCGGGGCGGTTGTGTTATATTCATCATCTTCTCCAATTTCGGTGTCGTCGGCTATATTACTGCTTGTGCTGAAAAAAAGAGGCCAATCATATAAAAGCACTGATGTTTAAGTTGATTCACGGGCATTGTACCTTCTTTTTTCCAACGAATTTCGCAAGAAGTCCAGTGCGTCAAAGTATATATATTTTCTTTTTTTTTTTCTGCTGGTGCTCCACTTTTTTCGCCTCTCAATGAGCGAACATAACAATCCCGCAGATTTCTCCATTTGCTCTTCACTTTTGAGACTGAAAGAAATGAAATATGTGATAGCATGTATGCCCCTCTCGTACTCGTCTGACTTTCACACTCAGCCGTTCGTTGGATAATGAGTGAGAGAAAACATTTGATGGTATATGTATCCGTCTCTTACTCGTCCAACTTGTATACTTACATTTCTCCTCTTTATTAACACAGGCATATAATCAACGACTTGAAGCATATTTATTTTTTGATTTATTTATTTATCGATTTATTCATCTTTTTAATAGTACAAATGGTATACAAGATCTATTGTAAGTAACTAGACAGCGGAAATGACACAATGAACAATTTTATATTTTCAAAGTATATATCACCATAGAGGAAAAAATCACAATTTATTCGACTAGTTATGTGATGAAAAGCAATTCAGTATTGGTACCTCATTCGCTCCCAAACCCGTTATAGTGCATGCTTTCTTTTGAATAGATGATCAATTTCATCTTCGTCAATGGCTTCTTTGGCGAATTGTGAAATGAAGGAAATGAGTGAAGTGGCGAGAATGTCAATTAAATCCTTTGATGAGATATTGAATATCGTACGACCTCATATCATGAAGGACACTGATTGGAGGAAGGCATCAAGTGCTGAAGAAAGACTTTCATAACGTTGCGGTAAGTGTGAATACCTGAACAATATGATAGTCATTTATTTTCAATTCAAATTTTAATTACATATGGTTGTATGGCATTTGGAGATAGGATTGCGTAGGATTTAGGTATGTGTGGGAAGAGGGTGTCTGCATTTGGTTTTTAAAAAAATGGGTAATGTTTAATTGGAAATCTTATTTTTGGATCTGGTTAAGGGACTTATAAAATGAAAGGAGAGATAAAAGGTACTGTCTGCCGGGATAGCTATTCTGTTCTGATTCACTTAATTTTTCTAGGAGGTTGCTTTGGAATTTTGATAAAGGAGGTTGTTTTTTACGTCTTGCATTAAATTCGGAAATGGAAGCAGGGGACTGGGATTGGGAAGGTTCTTGAGGAGTATTCGGGGCAGTTGTGTTATATTCATCATCTTCTTCTCCAATTTCGGTGTCGTCGGCTATATTACTGCTTGTGCTGAAAAAAAGAGGCCAATCATATAAAAGCACTGATGTTTAAGTTGATTCACGGGCATTGTACCTTCTTTTTTCCAACGAATTTCGCAAAAAGTCCAGTGCGTCAAAGTATAAATAATATTCTTTTTTTTCTGCTGGTGCTGCACTTTTTTCGTCTCTCAATGAGCGAACATAATAATCCCGCAGATTTCTCCATTTGCCCTTCACTTTTGAGACTGAAAGAAATGAAATATGTGATAGCATGTATGCCCCTCTCATACTCGTCTGACTTTCACAGTCAGCCGTTCGTTGGATAATGAGTGAGAGAAAACTTTTGATTGTATATGTATCCGTCTCTTACTCGTCCAACTTGTATACTTACATTTCGCCTCTTTATTAACGCAGGCATATAATCAACGACTTGAAGCATATTTACTTTTTGATTTATTTATTTATCGATTTATTCATCTTTTTAATAGTACAAATGGTATACAAGATCTATTGTAAGTAACTAGACAGCGGAAATGACACAATGAACAATTTTATATTTTCAAAGTATATATCACCATAGAGGAAAAAATCACAATTTATTCGACTAGTTATGTGATGAAAAGCAATTCAGTATTGGTACCTCATTCGCTCCCAAACCCGTTATAGTGCATGCTTTCTTTTGAATAAATGATGAATTTCTTGAACGCTTCGTCAATGGCGAATTGCGAAATGAATGAAATGAGTGAAGTGGCAAGAATGTCAATTAAATCATTTGATGAGATATTGAATATCGTACGACCTCATATCATGAAGAACACTGATTGGAGGAAGGCATCAAGTGCTGAAGAAAGACTTTCATAACGTTGCGGTAAGTGTGAATACCTGAACAATATGATAGTCATTTATTTTCAATTCAAATTTTAATTACATATGGTTGAATGGCATTTGGAGATAGGATTGCGTAGGATTTAGGTATGTGTGGGAAGAGGGTGTCTGCATTTGGTTTTTAAAAAAATGGGTAATGTTTAATTGGAAATCTTATTTTTGGATCTGGTTAAGGGACTTATAAAATGAAAGGAGAGATAAAAGGTACTGTCTGCCGGGATAGCTATTCTGTTCTGATTCACTTAATTTTTCTAGGAGGTTGCTTTGGAATTTTGATAAAGGAGGTTGTTTTTTACGTCTTGCATTAAATTCGGAAATGGAAGCAGGGGACTGGGATTGGGAAGGTTCTTGAGGAGTATTCGGGGCAGTTGTGTTATATTCATCATCTTCTTCTCCAATTTCGGTGTCGTCGGCTATATTACTGCTTGTGCTGAAAAAAAGAGGCCAATCATATAAAAGCACTGATGTTTAAGTTGATTCACGGGCATTGTACCTTCTTTTTTCCAACGAATTTCGCAAAAAGTCCAGTGCGTCTGTAATTAATTTATGCACTGGCTTTTGTTTTTACACTTATTTATTTTTATTTGAACGTATTAGATGACGAAGTACATGAAACAAATGCGATACGTGCTTGTTCACTCGTCGTAATGGCCGAAGCACGTACGCGCGCCGTCGTTCACTGAACCGACCAAATCCGAAAACTTCCGAGCTTGTGCAAACAAAAACGCGCGAACATGCCCCCCACCTTGAAAGACGCAGCTTTCGAAAGTAACTAGAAATAATACAAACAAGTAAATAGAAAATGAGATAAATAATATAAATGCAAGAAAGATATAAATACAAATAAATTGAATACAATTAAGAGCAATAAACATGAAAGAAACTTCACGTAATAACATTGCTCAGTGAGCATCAGTGAAGTTTGTAGGCAAGGACACAGCTTCGAAAGCGCACGTTTTACTTCCCACACACGGTTTTCACTGTAGCCACTCGCGATATTCCATCAGTTCCGGGATGTAACCTAGTTACACGGCCTAACTTCCAACGCAACGGAGGAAGAGAGTCTTCTTTCAGTAAGACCAATTCTCCAACCGACAGTGCTCGATGATTTTTGTTCCATTTGGAGCGTTGCTGTAATTCGACTACGTATTCCTTGTGAAAACGTGTCCAAAAATGCTGCTGGAGTTGCTGTGTTCTCTCAAAGATGCGCAATCTGTTGGGGGCTGTGCTTTGAAAATCCTCTTGCGGTAAGGAGGTAAGTTCGTGTCCAATTAGAAAATGGCCAGGAGTTAAGGCGGAAAGGTCACTGGGGTCAGAGGACATTGGAGACATAGGGCGCGAGTTAAGGATTGCCTCAATTCTCGTTAAAAGAGTGTACATTTGCTCGAAAGTCATTAAAGCGTTCCTGGCGACCCTTTTAAAATGGGATTTCATTGACTTGACTCCTGCCTCCCACAAACCTCCGAAATGAGGAGAGGGTGAGGAATAAAATGCCATTTTATATATTTATTCGCGGCTATTTCGAAGATGTCATTTCTTGACGATTTTAAGAATTTACCTAGATGAAGCAACTCAGAGTTAGCCCCAACAAAATTGGTCCCATTGTCAGAAAAGATTTCTACCGGTAAACCTCTTCTCGAAACAAATCTATCCAAGCATGCAAAGAAGCATGCTGTCGTCAGATCGGAGACCAATTCTAGGTGAATCGCCTTAGTACAGAAACATATGAAAACAGCGACATAGGCCTTAGTTACCTTGCACCCGCGACCTTGTCGATCCTTGATTTGTAAAGGACCGGCGTAGTCCACTCCGACTCTGGAAAATGGTGGAGAAGGGGAAATGCGCTGTGAAGGCAAGTTTCCCATTGGAGGAAAAATTATTTTGGGTTTTACCCTAAAGCATTTAACGCAATTGAAGACTGTTTGCCTGGCAAGATTTCTTCCTCCTATTGGCCAATATCTATCACGAATTATAGACAAGAGGGTCTGAGGTCCGACATGTAATTGCTTGAAATGTTCTGTTAAAAATAGTAATTTCGGTAAATTTATGCGCTGACGACAAAAGAATTGGGTGTTTTTTGTCATACGCATAACTAGAGTTGCAAATTCTACCGCCTACCCTAATCAATCCATTTGGATCTAGGAATACTGAGAGTCTAGCCAATCTGTTGGTCACTTTGTTGGAATTTCCGGTCTTTAAGTATTGTAAATCCTGGTTGAAACTGTCACTTTGAGAAATTTTCATCAAGGCTCTTTCAGCTTTTCGAATTTCTACAACATTGAGAGGACCGGTGTTATCTCTGGATGTGCTCTTGCAATTTGAAATAAATCTAAAACAATAAGCTACTGAACGAATAAGTTTAGTGAAACATGAAAACCTGTCAAAAGGAAAATCATTTATTATGTTCGTGTTGTATGCATTCAAATCATTTTTTAATTCCGGCAGATTCTCATGAAATACCTGAGGCGTTGACCATGTGGCAGGATCCGCATGGAGCCAATTTGGTCCTTGCCACCAAAGATTTGATGCCGCCAGACATTTTGGACTAATTCCTCTTGAAAGAATATCCGCAGGATTATCTTGTGTGGCGACATGTCGCCAATTTTTGTAATAAGATAATTCCTGTATTCTAGAAACACGATTTGCTACGAAGGTTCTCAAAAGATGAGGTGAAGTATTCACCCATCCTAGGACGATTGTGGAGTCAGTCCAATAAAAAATCTGCTCAAATTGTACGTCCAGGGAATCTACAACTTTCTTTGTTAATTCAGCTGATATTAGGGCTCCACTTAATTCAAGTCTAGGAACCGAAATTGTTTTTAAGGGAGCTACTCTTGATTTAGCAGCTACTAAATGAACATGGCATTTACCATTTGAACTGGTCGATCGAATGTAAACGCATGCTCCGTAAGCTATTTCAGAAGCATCTGAAAATGAGTGCAACTGTATGCTGATAGGATCCTTACACATTACATGACGTTTTATTCTGATGTTATTTAGGTGAATTAAATCTTTACGAAATATGTCCCATTTTGTCTGCAATGACAAAGGAAGTGATTCATCCCAGGTTAATTTCTGCAACCAAAGTTTTTGAATAAAGGATTTAGCTATCATAGTGCAAGGACTAAGAAGACCAAGGGGGTCGAAAATTTGGGATATCTCGGATAGAATTGTGCGCTTTGTGACTCTTTCATTTTGAGTATTAGAAATTGAATATAGGAACTGGTCCGATTCAGTTGACCAATGCAAACCTAAGGTTTTGGTATTTTCTTTGGAGCCGAAATCGATAACTTCAAATTTTGATCCGCTATCAACATCAAACATTTTTTCTTAAAGAATCAGTGATTTCCCTAGAATTGGATGTCCATTTCCTCAAAATAAAATGACCTCCCTTTAGGACATTATATAACTCTCGACAGTAATCTAATGCCCTTTCTATTGAACTGGCTCCGCTAATCAAGTCGTCGACATAAAAATCATTTTTGATAATTTTGATATATCAGGTTTTCGCTTTCGCAGTCTATACCTAACTGAAATAAGCATCTTATGGCTAAAAACGAAGCCGATGCTGTACCGTAAGTAACGGTTGTTAATTCATATGTTTTTATTGGTTGAGATGAAACTGGTCGCCAAAAAATTCTTTGCAATGAATACTGACTGGGACAGATCTTCACCTGCCTGTACATTTTTCAATGTCTGCACAAACAACGAAGTTATGTTTTCGGAAACGCAATAATATGGATAGAAGATCGTTTTGAATAATTGGACCTACCATTTGAAAATGATTGATCGAATAACCAGTGTCAGTTGCTGCTGAGCCATCAAATACGACTCTCATTTTAGTAGTCAGACTGTCATTTTTAATCACCCCATGGTGAGGCATGTAGTAAACTGGCGATTTTGGGTCACGAATTTCATCAGATTCGTGTAATTCCTTTTTTATATGACCAAGAGCTTCGTACTCAAGCATAAAATCGCAATAATTTGTAAATAGTTCGGCATTTTTTCTAAATTTATTCTCTATTTGCGAGAATCTCTTTAAAGCTAGAGATTTTGAATTGCCTAAATTGTGAATGCTCTCTTTTAATGGTAAAGAGACAACAAATCTACCATCTTTGTCACGAACAGTAGATTTTGCAAAATGCTCTTCCGCAAGCTAACTCTTCCGCGGACAAGATTTTTTTTGTGTGAACATTTTCAATTTCCCAGAATTTTTGAAGTTGGCTATCAATTGACATATCTTTCATAAAATTACAATGTATTAAATTTGAGGAATTAGGAATTCGCCCGCTAACAATCCAACTGAAACGAGTTTTCTGTAAAATCGGACCGTTTTCGGACAGCTTGATTTGACCTACGCATAATATATCCCAAAAAATATCAGCACCTAATAGCATGTCAATTTTAGACGGTACGTAGAATTTAGGATCAGCTAAATATATATTTTCGGGTATAACTAATGTGTTTCGGTCGATTTGACAATTAGGCAATGAACCAGTTATAGTAGGAATCACTAAACAAGAAATTTTAGAGTTAAAGCCTCTTATTTTTGCTGAAAGATGTTAGCTATGCAATATGAATTTATTTCGCACACCGACTGATTGAATCCGCCAACTTTGATACGAGTTTTTTGCAATTCTAAGCCTAACGAATCGCACAGCCCTGAGGTAATGAAGCTGGATTGGGATCCTGCGTCTAATAAAGCTCGAACAGTTTGATAATTTCCTCTACGATCCAAAATTTTCAAGCTAACGGTTGAAAGTAAAATTTGAAATTTTGGTGCTAATCCGTTTTCAGATGAATGGAGAGACAAAATTCCTCCGTTAGGGTCAGTCGAAGTTGCTGTTGCATTTTCCGGAGATTCAAATATGACTTTGTTTTTTAAATTAATGTGTAACAAGGTATTGTGCTTAGCAGAGCATTGCCTACAATTCCCGAAAGTGCATTTATTTACAAAATGTCCCTTCCTGAGACAGTTCGTGCATAATTTTAAGGTTTTCACCTTGCTTATTCTGTCTTGTGGCGACAAAGCGATAAATTTTTCACATTTTTGTATGTAATGATCTTTCCCACACAAAGGACAACCTACTTTTGACAAAACAAACGAACGAGAATGCGAAACTTCTCTATTATTGAATTTCTTAGGATTGGAGCTAAATTCCAAAGTTTCTAATAAGTCGGCCTTACCTTTGAGAAAATTCAGCAAATCATCGAGGCAAGGAATATCCTTTGATTCTTTTGCTCCCACCTTTGCGAGTCGTCATATCTAGTTTGGTTGAAACTAGATATACCATTAAAATATCCCACGAATTGACTGGTTGTTCCAGTATTTCCAATGCCCTCAAATGCTTATTCAAATCATCAATTATTTTCCTAATTTTTGAGGCTGATTCTCTTTGGATTGGCTCTAATTCAAATAAGGCTTTGATGTGATTGTTCACAAGAAGCTTCGTGTTATTATATCTGCTTTCTAAAACGTTCCATGCTATTTTGTAATTGGCGGAAGAAAATTCAATTGATTTTATGACTTGAGCAGCACTTTGTTCTAAAGATGCACGCAAGTAATGAAATTTTTGTATTTCTGCTATTCCAGGATTAGAGTGTATAAGTGACTCAAAGTGTGTCCTAAATTCTAACCAACTTTCATAATTTCCGTTGAATTTTGTAATTGAATTGTAGGTAGTTTATATAGCTTGAGAATTGATCCCCGATTCTGAGACAGTTTTACAGATTCCATTTCAGCAGGTAGTTCAGTAGACGCAATTAGTTTTTAGCAACCGCGATTATAGAGTAATAACTTTTTGAAATCTTCTCTGACAACTATTTGCTCGTTTAAATCTATAGAGGTATTCTGCTCAATTTGATCTTGAACGGAGTCGAACTTATTTAATAGAGAACACGCTTCGTCAAATCTGAGGTTTAATTCAATAACGGCTTCTTCCGTAAGTACCGATTCGTCGCGTTTATATGAGTCGAGCGAATTTTTTGAAAATGGTTAATTGGGCTTTTACAGCCGATCTTTGACGCTTCAAACTATCCAAATCCGTCATCGTATGAAATTTATTACTCACCTTGCAAATGATAACTCTTTAAACGCGAATTGACAACAACGGAAGGGTAGTGATATAGGAAAGAGAAGAAATGGAACGAACTCACTTCCAGTTATGAGAGATCTCTTGTTACCGGATGTCGAACTAGTACGTAGTGTGGCGCTGCAACTGATGATCCTTGAGGGTGTGGCTCTTGGTACAGTTGATCTCATCGAATACTTGTTGTACTTCGATGCCTGGTGATTGTTTCACGATCGACGTGCCGTTGGTGTCTTGTTGACGTTGAGTACTTGTTGTAGCTCACTTGTTGAATACGACGATGAACCAAACGTTGAAACGATTTTCTATTTTGTAATAACTTGCTTTGTAGCTTATTTCTTCAAAATATGGATGTCTTGTATCCGGCCCGAAGGACCATGTAATTAATTTATGCACTGGCTTTTGTTTTTACACTTATTTATTTTTATTTGAACGTATTAGATGACGAAGTACATGAAACAAATGCGATACGTGCTTGTTCACTCGTCGTAATGGCCGAAGTAACACGTACGCGCGCCGTCGTTCACTCGAACCGACCAAATCCGAAAACTTCCGAGCTTGTGCAAACAAAAACGCGCGAACAGCGTCAAAGTATAAATAATATTCTTTTTTTTCTGCTGGTGCTGCACTTTTTTCGTCTCTCAATGAGCGAACATAATAATCCCGCAGATTTCTCCATTTGCCCTTCACTTTTGAGACTGAAAGAAATGAAATATGTGATAGCATGTATGCCCCTCCCATACTCGTCTGACTTTCACAGTCAGCCGTTCGTTGGATAATGAGTGAGAGAAAACTTTTGATTGTATATGTATCCGTCTCTTACTCGTCCAACTTGTATACTTACATTTCGCCTCTTTATTAACGCAGGCATATAATCAACGACTTGAAGCATATTTACTTTTTGATTTATTTATTTATCGATTTATTCATCTTTTTAATAGTACAAATGGTATACAAGATCTATTGTAAGTAACTAGACAGCGGAAATGACACAATGAACAATTTTATATTTTCAAAGTATATATCACCATAGAGGAAAAAATCACAATTTATTCGACTAGTTATGTGATGAAAAGCAATTCAGTATTGGTACCTCATTCGCTCCCAAACCCGTTATAGTGCATGCTTTCTTTTGAATAAATGATGAATTTCTTGAACGCTTCGTCAATGGCGAATTGCGAAATGAATGAAATGAGTGAAGTGGCAAGAATGTCAATTAAATCATTTGATGAGATATTGAATATCGTACGACCTCATATCATGAAGAACACTGATTGGAGGAAGGCATCAAGTGCTGAAGAAAGACTTTCATAACGTTGCGGTAAGTGTGAATACCTGAACAATATGATAGTCATTTATTTTCAATTCAAATTTTAAATTACATATAAGTTGGAATTAACTTAATCGTGATACTTTGATGTAGCAATTTAATACTGTAAAGTAAAATAACATGTACAAGGATATGCAACACAAAATAAGAATGAAATTACCTGAATCGCAGTAAAGATCTAATTCGCCGGGTTACCAAAGCACGTGAAATGAAAACCTTCGTATTCGATAATTTACCGCTTACTGACTCGTGCACTGGTACGCCGGCGATATATAGCGAAACCGATAAGCCGTATCTCAACGAGATCAAATAATTAACAATAACAATAATGCACTGTCAAGACCGGTCGACTTCGGTTAGACAAATGATGAAAGTACTGAGGCATACCGAAAGTCTCATATCCCCCCACCAAGAACAAAGACCGGAAGAGGGCACATGAACGTTTCTGTCTTTCTTGTTCATATTTTGTATCAAATTTTTGTTTTTTTTTTTAATTTTTTTTTTCATACGTGTGTAATGCAAGAGCAACTTGTTCAACGTTTATATGGAACGAGTTTACTAACGTGATACTTTTGTAACGTCTTTCGAAGCTTGTCATTTTGAACTTCTACGATATGCTGCGATATTATCCTAGTAATTGGAAAGGCTCCCTTACGAATTTCATCTAATTTAGTTCTGTTTAATTTATTGCCAGTTTCGGTGTAGACTAGATCTCCTATATTAACCTTCAAGCGGGCGCGTAGTCATTTATAACGGGAGCGGGCGCGCGTAACCGAAAAGACCTATGGGATTAATAAGGGAAGTAAATCACTAATTATTCCATATTTATTTATTTATTTGTACTCAGATTTATTATCATTGTCTTTAAATCGTAGTTTGTCAAAAAAAAGGTAATTATATTCATGAAAAGCAAACAATTATTAGATTAATTAACACAACTCAAACATTATAGAAATCAAATCAAAAATTAGGAACAGAAACCCCTTTTGTTTATCTAAGTCTAGTTTATATACCTTGTTTAATAATGAAAACTACGTATTAGGAATAAAAATGATGGTTTAGTTTTCATTAGAATCAGTTTCTTCGATCATATAACATTCATTGCAAATAAATGTTGTATGACTTCTACAAATATTTTTCATACATAACTCGCATTGCGTTTTTGATTGCCTCCTTTTTTTGGCTGGACATATTTTACAGGTTGCTCTGCATGTGCCAGAAGTACTTGCTTTTGTTTCAGCAGCACTATCCTCCATATTCAAATGCTCCCTTATGTTTCTTTTTAGTTTTCTTGGAAGGCCTAACATCGTTGATCTTCTTTGGACATATTCTTTTGTCAATTCAGTGCCTAATGCTCGTAAATACATCCGCCTTTTCCGTATAACCACATTATTGGCCCTCAATATCACCATGCTATTTATTCCTGCAATATCCAGGAGACGAAAGAAGAGTGTCAATGGCCATCTATTGTTCTTCCTTGAAACTTGTTACCTATCTCTAGAACTAAGTTTTCTGGTTCAATGTTTACAACGTTATATGGACCTTTAAAAATATCATCTCTTTTATTTGTAACGTGAGTTTTTACTAAGACTTTATTGCCGATTTCAAATTTCCGAATTTTCGTGGGTTTGTCAAATAAAATTTCTCTTTTATGTTTAGAAGAAATTAAATTTTCTTTTGCATCGTTCCAAGCTGTTTGTAATCTATAGCGAAGCTCTAAAGGATAATTTTCGAAATTGAAAAGTGGATCTGGATTTGTGATAATATTAGATGGTAAATTACATGTTTTCCCGAACACTAGTTCATGTGGAGTATATTTTGTCTCTGTGTGAACCGCATTATTATATGCGAGACACCAAAATGGAACCCAAGAGCCCCAAGTTTCTGTATTACCTTCAGTATAGATTCTTAAATAAGATGCCAAATGATTACGCGAATTTTCGAGCGAACCTAACGTTTCGTGATGGTATGCTGTTGAATTGAATTGTTTTATGTTCAGTAACTTACATGTTTCTTTGAATAAATCAGATAAAAATTCAGTACCTTTATCAGTTACACATTCAGATGGTATTCCGAATTTTAAAACAAAATTCAACTTCACTGTTTCCTGCCATACAGGAACAGTGTGCTGATGAAATGCTTCCATCTTTCTCTATAATGCACCAAACATCTACAGGTGCTAGATTTGTTTTTTGAGAACGTTTCACCTGAAAATAGATAAACCTTGAATATATGAATTATTTCACTATGACACGTAGTGTATCATCAATAAATGCTAACACATACCTTCCCCACCAATACAAAAAAATCTGCAATCGTTGTCGATCCAATTTTTGTAACAAAGCCAGCCTCGAAATACTTGTACGCTTCTAAACTTTTATAAGCTTTCATCTGCTGGTTAGTATAATAACTATGTGTTTGCACAAGATACGCTATAATGTCCATATTTGTTATGGGCGGAATGGAATCCACAGAGTAATCCAACTCTCCGTAATTTATGGAGAATGGGTCAATACCGTTGATTACTTCAATCTTCATAAAATATCTAAATAAAATAATAATAAACACCACATATTTTAAAATAATCGACGGAACATACCTCTGGGCAACATCTGGTTTTTCCTTAACTAAATTACTCAGATATTCGCTGGCCATTTTAAAATTTCAATCTTCAAGACACCACAAAGCACAACACGATAAAAGAATGAAACACTCAAAGCTAGCCCTTTATATATTCGCCCAAATTTAAGAACTTTCGCTCATTAGTAGTAAACTGGTATAAGCGAATGGCCTTTGTGTGCCCACAGCGGCCATCTTTGATCACGTGATTTGGATTCCCTAATCCCCCTGAACCATCCGTTATTTACAAAAGAAATATTTCTAAACTAAGATCAACTTCGCACAACCTAATAATATTTACAACCGGATTATTGCGGGTTTTCCCGAACTACTTAGTTAACACCGCTTATTAGGGGAGTAAATGGGATATATTTTTTTACAATCATGGAACTTAATTCTTATTTGAAATAAATATTTTTGCTCAAACCTGCGGTTGTATCAGTTATTTTTAAAACTTGTACAAACTTGTATTGAGCTACAAAACGCTGATGAAATAAACTAGCAAAATACATGCTGTGGGAGCGATAGACCGCACATAAAAAATATGGAGGCACAATTGACGTAAATATTTATTAACAACGATATAAAGGATGTAGCGATCTCAGTGCGATACGATTATCCTGATGCATGAAGATTTACTTTCAACACGTGACAAAAAAGCGCGGAGTGAAATTTGCAGCAACAAGTCGTAACGCGCGTACTGGACAGAATGAATTTCTCCTGCGGCTTTGCCGATGACGCGTGAGTTGGCAGCCGTCAACGTCAGCTATCAATGTCATTTGTCGACGTCAAGCTGGCGAAGTCTAGCTGTGGCTAAAGGTCTCCCCACCGGGGACGACTTGTCATACGGTGGTTCCTTTAGCGCCACAATGCTTTTTGTTCTGTTGGCTGTCGCATAATCATCCTCATCATCAGAAGCAATCATTTCATCATTGTCTACTTTCCGCGAGAACGTCGGGGTCACCAATGTGGCTTTTATGCCAATTATTAATTTCTCGTTGGGGGAATATTAACAACGACAACACCTCTTAACGGATCGAAGATTTATTCGTCACTGATCGCATCGGATCGGTACCCCACCCTAAGGCGACGCAGCGCCACCGTGTTATGTACGGGGGGTACCGAAAGTGTCTCTTGCGCACCCCCACAACGTCGTTTTCACATTCCAACTATTTTCTGTTGTCGAGTGTAATTCGTCAGGCAAACATATTCGGAAAAAATCAATTGCGTCGCTTACATTTGGCGTGTGAAATGGTGATTCGAAAATTATGATCATCGATTTGAACCATTCACCCAAATCTATAACCGAAACCAGACATTTTGGGTCTTTTCACTCTCTCTTGCTTGGGATGTTCTCTTGAAAAGATGGCACACATCCAGAGACGTAGTATATACTTCAATTTCCGAATGATTATCTGAAAGTTTTTACAATTGTTTTTTTTTCGGGTTTGCATATTGCCCGAATTTCTATTGTCGAGTTTAATTCGTCAGGCAAACATAATCGGAAACAACCGATTGTGTCGCTTACTTTGGCGTGTGAAATGATGATTCGAAAATCATAATCATCAATTTGAACAATTCACCCAAATCTATAATCTCTACCCCCCCCCCACAGAAACCGGAAATTTTGGGCCTTTTCACTGAAAATTCCAACAACAAAAATTGTTATCGACTTTCGGTGGAACTGGACTAACAAAGAAAACACATTTTTTTGGTTGAAAATTAGCTTTATTCATCAACGTAATCTCCATCAAGAGCATTGCAGCGCCGCTCTTACATTTCAATACTACTTTTGTAGAACGATTTATCTTTTGCCTCAAAATAGGCCTCAGTTTCAGCGATAACCTTTTCATTCGTGCGAAATTTCTTACCAGTGAGCATTTTTTTCAGGTCTGCGAACAGCCAGTAGTCGCTGGGAGCCAAATCTGGCGAATACGGTGGATGTGGGAGCAATTCAAAGTTCAATTCATGTAGTTTTGCCATTGTTTTGATTGACTTGTGACACGGTGCGTTGTCTTGATGAAACAAAATTTTTTTCTTTCACATATGCGGTCGTTTCTTTGAAATTTCGGCCTTCAAACGCGCCAATAACGCTATACAGGGTGTCCGGGAAAATGTGGGAGACCTCTCGGATTCAGGTAGAACATTAAAAAATAAGATGACAAGTTCCCATAAATTTTTTTCCTGGCGGCCCTCCCTACGGAGGTACGGTCTCCTAAAGGACGCCACTGGTAACCAAATTTTCTTTTAACTTTTAAAATGCATTTTTTTAAATGTAGTAATTTTGTCGGATTAAATAACCTAAACTAAAACGTTTCTGCTCCTTGAATGTCTTTCGTAACACACTTTGCTGCAGACAAAAAAATTAGAAATCATAGTTTCTCTTTGATAAAAATAAAACATTAATTTTAATTTTTTTTTTTCTCGAAAACGGTTGACTTTATCGACAATGAACAGGAGTATCTTTTCTTTAGCTCAATGTTCAAAGTATTCAAATTTATTTTTTTTAATTCCTTATCATAAAGGGTGTTAAAAATGTAAGCAATAAAATGTACAACCTAGTCTGCCCCTGATAAAATAAACAATCTAATTATGTTTTAAGGGCAGTATTTTAAGAGGTCCTTACTACTGTTTATCGTATTAGATTTTCATTAAATCATCTTAAGTTGTTTAAAAGTTATTCAAGAAAAATTGATTACCAGTGGCGTCCTTTAGGAGGCCGTACCTCCGTAGGGAGCGCCGCTAGGAAAAAAAATTATGGGAACTTGTCATATTATTTTTTAATGTTTCATCTGAATCCCAGAGATCTCCCACATTTTCCCGGACACCCTGTATAATATTCACTATTAATGGTATTTCCTTTCTCAAGATAGTCGATGAATATTACACCACGCACATCCTAAAATACCGAGGCCATAACCTTTCCATCCGATTTTTGTGCTTTCGGGCGCTTTGGACGAGGTTCACCAGTTGCTCTCCACTCAGATGATGATCGTTTTGATTCCGGAGTGAAGTGATGGGTCCATGTTTCATCCATTGTCACATATCGACGCAAAAATTCCGGTTTGTTACGTTTAAATATGGCCAAGCACTGCTCAGAATCATCAACACGTTCTCGTTTTTGGTCAACAGTGAGCAAACGCGGCACCCACTTTGAACAGAGCTTTCTCATAGTCAAATGTTCATGCAATATAAAGCCAACACGTTCTGTTGATATCTTTACGATGTCAGCTAATTCACGCAACTTCACTTTTCGATCATTCAAAACGATTTTGCGGATTTTTTCTATGTTTTCTTGTGTAACCGTCTCATTTGGACGTCCACTGCGTTCTGCATCATCCGTGTTTCTACGACCACGTTTGAAGTCAGCAAACCAACGTTTTATTGTCGTTTCTGATGGAGCAGAGTCCCCATAACACTTTTCTAGCCATTGCTTCGCTTGAACGGTATTTTTTCCCATCAAGAAGCAGTGCAAAATTAAAACACGAAATTGTTTTTGATCCATTGTTCCGAAAATAACAAAAGTAGCGCCTCTCTTAGCACAATAACTCACAAACTAATGAATAGAATATCATTAAATTTTAACAGCTGTCTTTTGAAGGTTAGTATTAACTGAAAAAAATGTTACTGCAATAAAACTAGCGTCATATATGTGTCAGGCCCGGGACTTTTCAGCCCATGTAGTATATAATGGGTTTTCCATTAACGATGTTAAACTTTAAATTTGAATAAAACAAGTTGCGTGTTTGATATCTTCGATTTTTTTTTTATTATTAGAAATGCCCATTGATGACATCATTTATGGAATATGACACCGTTCAAATGGCCGCCGCGAATTCGTTTGATAGCACGTATACGAGAAGTCCAATTTTCGATGACTCTGGCGCATAAATCGGACTGAATCTCGTTGATACACTGAGTAATGTTGGCTTTCAAGGCAGCAATGATTTGTGGCTTATTTGCTTAGACCTGCGACTGAAGGAAACCTCACAAAATAAAGTCTGACGGGGTCAAATCACACGATCTCGGTGGCCAGTTCACGTCACCTCTACGTGAAATAACCATATCCTTAAGCCTCTCTTGCAGAATATCGATTGTGTCCTGGGCTGTGTGGCACGTAGCGCCATCCTGTTGAGACCACATATTGTTGGTGTCCATATCATCCAATTTAGGCCAACAAAATTGGTAATCACCGACCAATAGCGTCCAC